>WAAF01005409.1:987576-1031247 GCA_013400475.1 Tricholaema leucomelas
GGAGGTGGTAGAGTCACCGTCCCTGGGGGTGTTCAGGAAAAGACTGGATGAGGCACTTAGTGCCCTGGTCTAGTTGACTGGATAGGGCTGGGTGACAGGTTGGACTGGATGATCTTGGAGGTCTCTTCCAACCTGACTGATTCTATGCTATTCTATTTGCCCAGTAGATGGGCCCAAGCCCTTTCTGCTCTATGGCAGAAGGCAGTAGAGAATTACAGAGGCATTAAAGCATTTACTCACAAATTCTTGTTAATTATCAATCACCCTCTGAGGCTACATCACAGCCTATACAAGTGTCCAATCTTCAGGGAACTCTGCCCGTGGACATCAAGGCTGGAATCCTCCCGGCTTCAGGGGAAAGGACCTTCAGGTGCAGAAGGAGTATGATGTCACGCTGACCACACAGGCCAATCACGTGCAGACAATCCAGGGTCTGCTCCTGGTAACTCACGGCAGTGGAGTTTACCAGGCAGTGATAAAGCAGCAGCCACGCAATAGGGTGCACGGCTGCACAGGAGACTGGGCTCCGTACAGAAAACAGCAGCAAGCAGTGAAGCAAAAGAAAGCAAGCAAGCAGGCATTAGAGCGAGTGCTGCAGGTGAGCACTGCGGGTGAGCAGTGCAGGTGAGCAATGCGGGGGAGCACACTGTTTACCTGTGTACCCCTATTTATCAAATGTGGGCCGAGGTTAATGGCCCCTTGGCCACCAGAATGATCAATCAGCTTGGCAGTAAACCAAAGCATATCATAATAGGCAAGGGAGACAGGCCTGGCCCTCCCAAATATGGGGATAGCACAGGCCTTGCACCCAGTGGGCCATAAGCTAAACGCGTGGGCTTATACAACCACGTTACAGAACCTGGACCCTGGGCAGGCCAGACTTCATGGCGACAGGTCTATTGTGTTTCTTTGATAGGTAAACAGGTATAAGCCTATTTTGGGCCTATGGGCCGTCCACGACAGCAGTAAGCTATGCTCCCAGATTAGACATTTACTTTCAGCTGCATTGCTATGTAACACCACCACCTTCTTCTGTTAATCTACCCGCTTACAAGAGGGAGCCACAAAGTGATAAGAAAATAAAAGTGACCTGGAGGCAGCAAAGTACACTTTCCCTGGCCAGCAGTAGACTTTGGAAAGCACAAAGACTCCTATGGATGTGAGACCAAGTGGTACCATGACCCACATTCATGTCAGCAGAGCCCCAACGTTGCATTTCCCCTTTCCTCAGGCATCCCCATAACCTTCCTTCAGGACCTTCCCACTTTCTCCAGTATGTCAGAAGAACACAGAGTGCTGCAGATGAAGTCATAGCAGTTCTACAGACATTAGCGATACTTCCCTAGTTCTCCTGAAAACAGCCATGTTTAAACTCACACAATAGGTGTAACAAAAAAGTTATCATGCACGTAGACTGCTGCAAAGCATCTCATGTCTGCAAGGTATGCTTCTGACAGCTCACCTGAGCACACACCTTTGCTCACACAGAAAAAGAAACTTTGTTCAGCTCTACTGCACCAATTAGAGCCCCACATCCGAATAGGGAAGTTACTTTGCAATCCCAATCAGAAGCTGCATGATGACAGATAAGAGGACCTGACAGATAAGACAAGCAGATCGCACCGAAACAAAACTCTACCCTTCACACCTTCTGGTGCTGTCGTTTCCTACATCACTGCTAATGGCAAGGAACCAAACCCAAATCCCATCACAGACCTCATGAAGCTGTTGAGACTGTGCAACGCTTAATTGCCTCCACTGAATTAGGATACCAAGACTGCACAGTACTACAATACACGATGTTGTAACAGAGGTAGCCCATTTCCCAAAGACTAAGAATCATAGAATTATAGAATGGTTTAGGTTGGAAGGGACCTCCAGGATCATCCAGCTCCAACCCCGCGCCATAGACAGGGACACCTCCCACTAGAGCAGGCTGCTCAAGGCCTCATCCAGCCTGGCCTTAAACGCCTCCAGGGAGGAAGCATCCACAACCTCCCTGGGCAACCCGTTCCAGTGCCTTACCACCCTCACTGTAAAGAACTTCCTCCCAACATCCAGTCTAAATCTCCCCTCTTCCAGCTTAAACCCATTCCCCCTCGTCCTAACATTACTAGACCGTGTAAATAGTCCCTCCCCAGCTTTCCTGTAGGCTCCCTTCAGATACTGGAAAGCCACTCTAAGGTCTCCTCGAAGCCTTCTCTTCTCCAGGCTGAAGAGCCCCAACTCTCTCAGCCTGTCCTCATAGCAGAGATGCTCCAGCCCTCTGATCATCTTCGTGGCTCTCCTCTGGACCCGCTCCAGCAGTTCCATGTCCTTCTTGTGTTGGGGGCTCCAGAACTGCACACAGTACTCCAGGTGGGGTCTGACGAGAGCAGAGTAAAGAAGGCTGAAGGCTGTTAAGATACACTTTGAACACCTTGGCAAGCTGAGATGGGAATGCTCCAAAGTTTGTTGCTACTATGGAGCTACTGCACTTCGTTGTGTTCCCACCTGAACAGCACATGTTCAGGGGTACACATAGTTAAGAACTGCCTGGGAGTGTCTGCCCTTAATCACTCTTGCCTGCTCGCTTGCCTCCCTAGTTGGAGGACCCATACTGGCTGATACCCAGTAGAAACAGCTCTGGCCAAAGGGTTTCAGGCATATCAGTAATGCCAGGTAGACCAGAAAGATCCACACCCTGAGCAGCAGCACACTGGTTTAGCTTCAAATTAATGAAGGCTTTTTCCACACAGACGAAAAGTAGCAACGAGCTACTTGCGGGAATTTATTTGAGCTGGCATGTCTAGTACTTAAAAAATACTTCTTAAGTCTGTCGGTTTCATCAGGTAAAAATCAAAGCAACTTTATTTCTTTATTCTGTTTTGTGTGTTTGAGGCTGTTTAGATTTTTGAAGCAGCATCATGAAAACGTTACAAAACACAAACACAAAATTTAGCATAAAAGACCCCAAGTGGAGGGCAGAACGACACATAAAACAGAGAAAGTTTGCAGTACCGATAAATACACCACAGAAGTGACAGCCATCAGCTGGGACACCATAGTGGAACTGATTTAGGGTGGAGGGAGCAGGACGGGGAGCAGCAGCAGTGCCTGGAAGGCTTATCGCATTTTCATCTCCACTTCTCCGCAATTCTTCAACAAAGAATATATCAGCTAGGCAAGGATTTCTTTGTGGCACACATGCTAGACCACATTTGGTGAATGCCATCTTTGTCAGTTCATCCAGCACAAGACAGAGAATAAAATAAACCAGGTTGCCAGCTGGTAAAACAATTGCACTGGGTTTGTTTCTCCAGTAGCTAAAAAAACCCCCACGCTTTCCCGCTTTCCTCAAGATAGTATCAACAGATTTGAAAACTATGAAGGATTCACACTGAACTACAAAATAGTTTCAAGAAAATGTAAAGAAAAACCCCACAATACGACCTTAAAACAACTTCCATCATAGAACTGTCAAGGCTGGAAGGAACCTCAAGAATTGTTTAGTTCCAACCACCCTGCCTTGGGCCCCAGGGACACTTCACACTCGATCAGGTTGCTCAGAGCCACGTCTGGCCTGGCCTTAAAGACTTTTAGGGATGGGGCTTCCACCACCTCCCTGGGCAACCTGTTCCAGTGTCTCACCACCCTCACAGTGAAGAACTTCTTCCTAACATCCAATCTGAATCTACCCACTTCTAGTTTTGCTCCGTTGGCCCCAGTCCTATCACAACCTGACATCCTAAAATGTCCCTCACCAGCTTTCCTGTAGGCCCACTTCAGATACTGGAAGGCCACAATAAGGTCTCCTTGGAGCCTTCTCTTGTCCAGACTGAACAACCCCAACTCTCTCAGTCTGTCTCCATAGGAGAGGTGCTCCAGCCTTCTGATCATCAGCCCAATGGGAAAAAAGTTCTCAAACAAAACCCACAACTTTTGTGGTCACATTCTTAAGATTACTAAATTTACTAAAGATTAACATAATAAATAAAAACACAGGTTAAAGTGAACAGTTAGGAACTGTTTTTTAAGAAGGAAAGATGTGCAAATACTTCAAGAACTTTGAAAATTATGGCACAGTTGACTGATTGTTTTTAACATAGTTTGGGCTACATGGTTAATTTTATTTTTTAACACTCAAAATTGTTCACATTGCAGCATCACCATTATCAACTCTTCAACAGGCTTACACAAGATGTACTTAAGTGGGACAAAATCCAAACAAAAACACACACATTAAGGATCCCTTCAAAAAGGTAACTTAGTCTTTTCTATCATGAATATGAATAGTTTATGGTAACCCAAAAGAAAAACAAAGCAATCCATGAACAGAAAACCATCAATTTGGATTTTTTTTTTCCTTATGAATGTTATGATTACCTACTACATAAAGATTTAACTGTTGAGCCCCAATTAAGCTTTTGAGTTGGCAGAACACCAGTGTATTTTCTAAATGGCCACAATAAGAGTCACTACCAGGTTTACATATTTCTACTCCTCTATTATTCCTAATGTTCCTACTCTATTAATCCCTGCGTGGATGAGATGATTCAGAGATTTTCAAAGTGTTACTGTTTTGATTAAAACATTATGAATACAAGAGTTTTACTCATTACTTTGAAAGAAGAACAAAGGGGGAAAAGTCTGAATTTCTACACCACCTTACAAATCTGTTACCTTCCATGTTCCTTTAGCGTGCAGAATTTAAGTAAATACATCAGTCACCTTCTAGAAGCCTGAAATCTGAACTCTTTGACAACAGAGTAGAATGCCAAAAAATGAAGAGTTCTGGAGGTATAAACAAATATTTCTTTAAAAAAACAAAGCCAAAGCATTGTGAACTGTTTTTCTTCTGCAAATGCATTGGGGAAGGAAGGGGAAGAGTAAGAAGAAAAATATAAGGAGAAAATTAACATTTTGCTATCAGAGATGGAAAACAATTTTTGATGAAACAAAATTATATAGCTAGTTGATTAAGATTTTCCATCTCAAATATGATTACTTTTCAAATCTGACATCAAGAGCTCACACATGGCCTTCATAAACACAATTAAAACTGTAATCCCATTTCTACCACATTAATTATATCACGAGGGAGTAATTCTATTTAGGTAATGTGATCCTGTAACAAGATACTTTAAAAATCTGTATGGATGCTGCCATTTTCCATGTCTGTTTATATTAAAAACATCTCCTTATTGTTCTCTCTGTATAAATAATGAAGTTCGAAAAGTATTCCATCTTTTAAACTGACATGCTTCTTTCTCCAAAGAGTTTACAACATTTTGCAAAGGAAACAAAGTATTACTCACTAAATCATTGCTTCTTTGAAACTGCACTTCAAATGGCATGTTCTTAAAAGTGCATTACAGAAGATAGGGAAAAAAAGTATTATAGGATTCCCACTCCATTCAGGGACTGCTAGATTTGACTCAAGTTTCAAAAGTGGTAGAGAACTGTGCCAATGACACCGACATAGAAAGATTCATAGCATAGCCCCCTCACAAAGAGACAAAACCCCCGCTCTGTTTTCACATATGGAGAAACACATAAGGAGAAACAGTGACAAGCTCACTTCTAATGTAAGCACCATCACCATGTTCAGACTAAGTTTTGTCCACCTTGAGAGAGTCAAGCATGCTCACACTGCCAATCTTTTGCCATAAATATTTCATAGAATCATAGAATGGTTTAGGTCGGAAGGGACCTCAAGGATCATCCAGCTCCAACCCCCTGCCACAGGCAGGGACACCTCCCACTAGAGCAGGTTGCTCAAGGCCTCATCCAGCCTGGCTTTAAACACCTCCAGGGAGGAAGCATCCACAACCTCCCTGGGCAACCCGTTCCAGTTATAAACTACAAGAATATCTAGAAAGCTTACTAAGAGCTCTCTATGTCAGCTTGCCTGACAAATAAACAGGAAAAAGTTACTTAACAGACAGTCTGTCAATACCGAGCATTTATGGACAATCCATGATGCTACAGAAGTATGACACAGCTTCTTTGTTCAGAGTACCATGTGTTCTGTAAGTTTGCAAGCAGTCTGAAACTACACAAGTGAGGCAGAAGTTGAAAAAAAAACAAACAAAAAAAAAAAATCAAGGTTATTATCAGAGAATGCATTTCTTCCACTGAACAGCAATTACTATCCAGAAGAGCCATCACTACAAAATGCTTGGCACAGAACAAGTGAAAGTTCTCACTGCTTGTTCATTCTAAACCTCAAGTCCACATACCAACAATCGCCCTTGGTGAGCCACATCATTTAGGTTCAAGGGCTCAACTTTTAAGGGGTCAATGCCAGCTGCTTTCTATGGATGTGAATAGACCACCCCTGTAAGCCAACTGTACTCCCCCGTGTCTAAGAAACTTGTATCTCTTACAGTAAAAGTCCATCTGTGCAAAATTCCTCACGACATAAACTCCACTTCACTGGCAACAACTGCCTTCAAAGGATAAACTGCCTCCACGTGTCATCAAATTAGGTGACAGCAAAGAACCTCACCAGCCATGTGTAGTTTACTAACCTTAACCAAAACTCTTTTAGGTGAGTGGTCTGAGCTGTGGAAGTTTCCCACAGGAGAAATAGGAGAGGAGTTAGGCATGCTTCATGGCACAGCAAAGCCACCAGCTCAGACAGAAGCAGGAGCTTTGGTAACAACTGCATGTCTGATGCCACTCAAAAATAACACCTATCCCTCCCTACAGTAAAAGGAAGGGGACTCTTCTGAAGAAACCACCAGCAAAGCAAACCAAGTGTTTTGCATTTCATAGGAAATTTCATAGGTTAAATATGTTGCAGACAAATAATCTTTAAATCTGCAGACTGGCTGCCAGAGGAGGTGAATGGTGACAAATGAGAAATTGAGATGTTTCTGGGTTTTTTTTCCCTATCCCATTCCCTCAGAAGGAAAAAAAAAAAAGTCTTTGAGCTATAAAGGAGATCTTTTATTACTTGCACTGCAGAAGACCTTTTTCAAGATGGCATTTTCAAGATGCGACATCATCATAAGGGTGGATTACAGATGTCAAAAGTAATCAGATCTTTTCCAGCTACCAAAGATAGAGAGTTTAAAAGGCTGCTATGCTCCAGATCCTGACCTATCTTCCTGCAAAAAGCTCCTCTACCCATTCTACAGCTTCTAGACAAATTCCTCCCTTACCTAGACCTCAGGGAATGGACACGCAATCAGTTCACTCACGAAAAAGGCAACATGAACATGGTTAATGACCTTCTCACCAGTATTGGTGCAAAACCTAAACAAAGCTTTACACCTGAATCTCTTTAAATAACTGCCACTGAAAGAGACCAGAAGCCCAACACTGGCATACAACTCTGGCAAGATAAACCCAGCTTCATCCACACACCCAGAACTTCCCCATATCTTCAGCGCACCTTGCCAAAGACGCTCCAAGACACTGCGAAAACATTCCAGACTAAGTATCAACTTTTTCAGTTTTAGAGAAAAGCTAAAGCAATCTGATGATAACTGAACTGTATCACAGAGATGCAATTGCAAAAACTATTAAAGTAATGGTGGATTTTGTTACACCTTAGATCACACTAATTTCAGACTGCTCTATAGAGAGATGAAAGAAGAAAATGCATTGAAAATCACAGCAGACAAAGGCACACTGATTTGTGAGGAATCATACAATGAAAAAAACATGACTAGAATACAATTGATTGAAGCTTGCCTAAAGAAACAGACCATGATGATTAAAAAAAATATCTGCCAAGTCCCATCCTCAAAGCCTAAGTATTGTACAATCCTAGGTGAAGAGATCCACAATGTAGCTCCATCTGGAGCACCACAGTTCATCTCCAGTGTGGGTGCTTCCGAAGTCAAAAGCCTATTCCATGTCCCCTTCTCTAACTTCTATTAGAAAAATATATGCAAACACCTTCAGTCACAGCAAGTCCTGAACACTATGCTCTTTTAAACAACATTAAAAAAGGAGACAATACCACACACAGATTATGTTTATCAAATACTAATAACAGCAAAGTAAAACCAAACACAACATCAACAATGTTAAAACAATAACAACAGATTAAACCAAACCCTCTCAGGAATGCCTCATAGGGTGACAGTGTGTTAAAATATCCATCACTAAACTACCTTTCTTTACTAACTGACCTTAAGCACAAAGACCTGCAACATTCAGGTGCACAAACATCACTTGTAAGATTCCAATTCAAGCAAGAGCCTTCTGCACCATCTGCATGCTCAGGGTTTAAAACCAATACAAACTGGCGATTGCATTCTGACTGGAGAGTTCTTTCTGCATGAAAATTAAGCCACAAATTATTGCAGAAGAAGAGTTATCACTTATTAAAAAGCTGAAACTGCAGTTCAACAGCTCTCTGTAGCTCCATGCCAGATGCGATGCCACTGCTATTGCCTCTGCTAAGATCCCAACTGGTTTCACAGATGTCATGAAGAATATGACAGATCTGCCACACAGCAGCTCTATCATGAGAATGGAATTGGCTTCAGTAAGCACTGTTGATGGTTAAAGAGAAGGAATCCCAATCTCCCAGGTCGAACCAGGGACCAAGAGAGAACAGACTGTGGCAAGGGTCATACCGCAAAATCTTAGAATGCTAGGGGTTGGAAGAGATCTCCAGAGATCATCGTGTCCAACCTCCCTGCCAAACTGGATCACCTAGGGCAGGCCGTACAGGAACATGTCCAGGTTGGCTTTGAAAGCTTCCAGAGAAGGAGAAAAGTGACTCCTTTCCTCTAACTGACAGAATATTTGTCAAAATAAGAAAGAAAAAAAAAAAAAAAGCTAAGCCCAAATGACAGAACTGCCACAGCAAGCTGCCATATCAGAAATCCAAATATCTGCCCTGAAAATGTCAGTAGGATCTAGTTTATCACAGTCCCTGGATGATTTTGAAAGGTGCCTTGTCCTGTGCATCCAATTCTGGCTAGTCTAGTACTTTTAAGTCATTAGTTTACATGGCACTGAGCTTACAGTTACCAGTTTTGTTCCTTGCCAAATCTGTACAGGTGCCTATCATAGTTACCTCAGACTATCAGTTCCAGTTCAGCTACTGTAAAGCTTGGTCCATAAGCTTTTTTCAAGTCAAACAGAACGGGAAGGCTAGTCGTGCAAGTCGGGAGGATGCTGCAACCCACAGACACTGCCACATTTTCTGCATCTCTGTCTCCAACACTGTTGGCTTGGCATCCTTCACAGCACTGAATTCACAAAGCCAATAGTGAACTTCATAACTTCACCTCGACTTTCATGTATAAACTCATTTATACTCATGCTGACACTGCCTCTGCCTCATTAAGGAACTACTGACACCTCTTCTGAACTCCACACATCTAATGTGAACCAATCCCACTTACACAGATGTTGTTTATTAGGAAGGATGCACGTGTTAAAATTTGCTTTTTGTTTCTTCTGAGTTCAGCTGTTCCTGCTGTTTATCCAAAGGTAACAATCAACCAATAAGAAAATTACTCTCACGTCACAAACAGAAGATTATGACTTCAGGTAGATGATCACACAGCAGCACATGAGCATGAAAGAACAAAAATGCTGTCCTCAGAAACAGACAAAAAGAACAAAACAAATGACAGTCTGGATGGTTTAGGAACTAAATGTTTCTTCAGAGTGTCCTTTTAAACATCATCAGGCATACCAAAAAAATCAGTAAAAAGACGGGTCTCTATTTCAAGATTAACCTGAAGAAATGACAGCAAGGATATTATGTGACATTATATAGGCCAGTGATTTCCACTGTCTCCTAGTCTGAACAGCACGACAGAGCCAAACAAACGGTTTATTAAGAACTTGCTGCTTAGTAAAACGAACTAATGGGTAACAGTTTCTCCCTACACTCAAGACCCAATTCAACTTTTGAAAACTGGGATTTAACCACCACAATGGGAGCATGAAATGTTACACAGCTCATGGAAATAAACATACTTGTATCTTTGGAAACAGGATACAATATGGCAAACAGATGCATAGGGGAAAAAAAAATATGGAGGAAAGGAATTTTTTTTTCTTTTCCAGATTACTAAGCAGCTGGAGATGAAGCAGTCACTTCGACCTAAACTACCTTTACTCTAGCTTTGTTCATAGCACAGTACTGTCGAATAATTCTCTAAATCCAAGTGTGATCGATTAACTGTTAGTAATTAATCTCTGCCTTCATCAAGCTTAAAAAATATAAGTAAACAGTAAAATGATGGATACAAATACCACAGGTGATCTCTTCCTGGAAAGACTGATACTGATAGTTACTGTAGTAAAGTTTACACCACTGAAACAATTTTGAAACCCTCTCTTTTCTTGCCAGTTGTGCTCTATCAGACAAGAAATGTTGTTGGAGAGGGAAACTAGAATAAAAATCTCAGCTACTTTAAGTGACATCCCCTTGTAAGGCATTCAACTGCCGACTGAAAACTGCACGAACATCCATGGCAGTTTCACCAAAGAAGCACAAACTTCTCTGGAGTCCCAGAGCAAAGCCAGCACAGCTGAGAGGGAGCCTTCATTCCTTTCCTCGCCAATTCCGCACGCTCACTTCGGGGGGTTTCAGTGAAACGCCAGGTCCCGGGCACTTTCCACCACTCTCCTCCCAACACCTCCCCGCTAAATACGTGAGTCTCCGCGCTCTGCCTCCTCGCAGCACTCCCCACTGTATAGCACTCTCGGTGGGGAAACGACAGGAGCCGAGTCCCGGCGGTATCAGACTGACACCAGCATGGCAGAGCTGCTGCCCTACGGTCAACTCTGGGGGTGCGGAGAAATGGGGGGGAGAGGAGTGGAGAACGTGTACAGCTTATGAGGAGCTTGAAGTTTTTTTTCCTTCCATAAATTAAATTTTGAAAATTTAGATAAAGGAAAAGAAAGGAATAAAAAACAACCACAACTTGAAAACAACAATGGAGTGGCGAGCGAAGCGGCCGGTGTCCGCTGGCAGGACGAGCTGCTCTCAAGCACGGCTGAGGCTGCCGGGCCGGGCCGGGACTCCAGGGAAGTTGCTCGGGAGCCCGGGTGGCCGCCGCGGCGGCTGGGCGAGAGCTGCCCCCGCGCCGGGCCCCGCGCCCTGCCGGCAGCCAGGCCTCTCCCCTCCCGCACGCCCAAACATGGCCCCTCGCCACCAACCCTGCAACTTTTCCCCCCTGCCCCCCCCCCCACCGCCGCCCCGCTCACCTCTCATCAGGGAACAAAAACTGCAGGCAAGTAGGCTGCGCAGGACGGCCCCCATCTTCCTTCCCTCCTCGCTCTCACCGGCGGGGAGGCGGCGGCGAGGAGCAGCACCTCCACTGCCAGTTCATGCTTCCAAGCGGGCGGGGAAGGCGGCGGAGAAGGCGAGGGAGGCGGTGAATGCGGGAAGGGCGGCCACGGAATTTTTTTCCCCCCCTCGCCGGTTCCTAACAGGCCACTTGCCCTACCGTGCCGCCACGGGAGCTGGCGCTGCCCTCCATGCCGGCCGCTGCCGCCACACCACAACCACCTCAGCCGTTCCCCCACCCGCCCCTCCGCTGGCTCGTCCGGCCTTCGCCTGCACCGGGCGCGCACAGGCGCAGGGATACACTCCTCCTCCTTCTCCAACCCCGACCCAGCCTCGCCTCCGCCTCCCCGCGCCGCGCCCGGACGGCTCCTGGCTCCCGGAGCAGTGCCCGCCCTCCCCGGCACCTCTGCCGTGAGGGAGGGAGCGGGCGGGCGGAGGGGCGGGGGCAGCCTCTCTCACAGGAACGGTCTCGCACACACGCCCGTCCGCCCCGTGCTTGACAAAAGCCCCGCGGAGTCTGTAGCGCGGTGGAGCCGGACGGCTGGCAAGGAAGTGAGTGGGTGGGTTCGTGGCATCCCCCGAGGTGCCCGCCTAGGGGTTAGGGTGAGGAACGCGGCGGAGAACGGCCGCCTCTTTCGCATTCCAGCGGGACTACTTTCCTACCCTTTCCGTTGCCTGTGATACGAAGCGCGGAGCAACATCGGCTGAAGAGAGACGGAACTAGTTTCTGCCACAGAGCAGCTGCGGCCGTAATCGGCAGCGGCACAAAGCCAGTGGCCGAGCACGGTCCAGGTGTGAGTGGCGGGCGCTCGGCTGGGGTGTAGGGCGCCTCGGAGTCATCATCTCCGTCCTGTGGCGTTGCCTGTCATTCCGCTGGCTCTCCGGGAGGGACTCGTTGGCGCCTTCGAGGCGAACTGAGGCGGTCCCTCGGCCCTTCCCTAGGGCCCGCGCTCGGACCAGCAGCAGGGGCACCGCTGCCGGATAGATCTTTATGGGTCTGGGCCGGCCCGCCGATTGACTTACAAACAAAACGGAGGGGAGAGCGGGGACTGGAGCAGAAGAGTGTCGCTGGAGAGGAAAAGCAAAACAAACCAATATGGTAAAATTGCGCTACAATTAATAACCTCATCGTGGAGGTTCGAGAGCCGTAACGTTGACCTTTCGCAGAGCGTTCCCTGTCCGCAGGGCTTGCTGCTTGCCTGATGGAGTGAGGGGTGATTTATTTCTCTTCGGTTTTGGGAGTGACTTGGGGGTTTTGCCCGACCTAAACTAAATGTAATGCCCAAGCCAAACTGAATGTAGTGAGCTGAGTTGGTACTTCTCGAAACATAGTTACAAATGAAAACGAGTGACCACCGTGCTGTTTCAATAAAACTTACTCGTCCCCCCAGCCCCAACTGCGTTTATGTCAGCACTCTTTTGCTCTGAAGAAGTTACGATTTTGTAATATACTCTCGCTTGAAAAAAACAACTTTCCTTGCCTGTGTTTTTTTTTTCCTCCCCTATTCCTAGAAATGACACAAAATGTAGCTTTCTTGGATTTCCTCTAGATTAGAAAGTCTACTTTGGAATTTCTACAATGAATTTAAAGGGTTTTCATTAATTTCTTCCTCCCTCAGAGAGCATGGCAGCTGGTTAGTAGGGTCACGGTCTAAGGGAGAACAATTTAAAGCAAAATGTGACATCCTTACATTCAGAACTGTGTATAATTTTCAGGATTATTAGACACAGAAATGTTTGATTTTTGTATCTGCTGAACAAACATTTCCATAGTTTTTTCTTGTGATTACAGTAGGAGACAACATCTGGGTCAGATTAAAGGCCTGGGCATTGTAGACTGACTCTTAACATGAGGCTCCTGGATTCATATAATAATATCAGACTCAGCTTAAAAACCAAACCATTTTGAAAATGTAAACAATGTGAGTGGACAGCAATACCTGCCTGAGGCCAGGTCTCCATTACAAAACTTTGTCCTTGACTGTAGGATGAAATTGCCTCATCCACTCCAGCACTGTCAGCTGTGAATTAGCAAACACTAGCAAGACCCGCAGAGATAGCGAAGGGGAATGGCTTCCTGTGCAAAAGTACACCTAGACAGTAGCTAACCTGCATCTACCCCTTGTTTTCACCGCCAGATTTTGCAGGAGCAGGCAGAAGGAGCGCAGCTTTGTGTGTATTTTCACTCCTCGATGGGAATCAGAGGAGAAAAAGTGGTTTGTGAGGGGGTTTCACTTGTAGTGCACAGCCATAATGTTGCACAATCTGTGATTAACCTCTTGGGAAGTATGGCAGATTTGTAATGAAACTCTTTTGTATCTTAATCACTCAGTGCACAGCTGAGGAAAAACCTCATTGAATCCCTGCATCACAGAACATTTCTCTACATGCAGTTCCCTCTCACATCACACCTGCTTTTACTGGCAGAACTCTAATATCTTGACCATCTGTCTTGGGAGCCTGACTCCCTGTCTGGTCACTGCCCTTAATCTTAAAGATGTGTTCCCTGCTGTCTGGGCTGACTCGTTTGTTTTTAGCTTTCGGACATGATATGCTGTCACTCTTCACACTGGTGCATCTCACCATTTCTCTCTAATTCCAACCTTTTTCCTTTCCTGCTTAGATTTCCCTATATCCATTTAGCGAATGTTGGCTTCACTTCCCTCAGCCTAGCCCCTTTACTCCACAGCCTGCATAGACACAATACTCCTCTATTCTAGCCCAGGTAGCCTTTTTTGAACTCTTCTCCTTCAATGCTTAGGATTCAAGACCAAGCCCATCCTCACTGCTTCTCAGCTTTCCTTCTAGTTCCTACGTGTAGAACTAAATGACAGTAAAATAGGAGGCATGATTACCACACAGAGAAAAGTCTCCAACGGGCAGGGTTTTTTTCTGAAATGTTTCTGTTCATTTATTTGAGCTTAAAGTCGATGGGAGAAAAGAGGGAATGTCTCCTTTGTTTTAGTAAGAAGCTTCCCTTGTTGCTTGCAGCTACTGTAATGAACTTTAGGAAGAGAAATCTTGATTTGCTGGGACTAATCCAATGTGAGGCTCCATCTGCAGAGAAACCTGCTAAGAAGCCTTACCCTGACCTCCAGACTGAGATGATAGCTCAAGGACAAGAGAGCTTTCATGGGATGTACTTTTTTTATATTCAGGTTGATTTCCTGGTTTGGTTGGTGGCTCAGCTCACAAACAGTTTTGTCAGCCCACAGGACGACAAGGGATGGCAGGTGGATCTCCTGAAACCAGCAGCAAATAGCAAAGTCACTCTGTCTCTGAACTGTGCCCCAAGTTGCAGTGGAGCCAATGTGATCTTTTGTAGGAGTGAGACCGAAGTCCCTAAGGAGCAAAAGCTGTTAGGAGAAGAAGGCTGCTTAGCAAATGAATTTGTGGCTGCCCACATCACAGAAGCCACTATCATAATTAGCTCTCTCACTGAATGTCTCAGCAAGAATTAAGGGGCATGGTGTGGTGAAATCCTGGTCCCTCTGAAGGCAATGGCAAAATTCTCACCGACTTCAAAAGGGACAAGGTTTCATACTGAAACTTGAGCTCAAGTCCTCTCTTGCCCCCAGCAGGAACGTCTGCAGCACAGTAGCTTGGGATATGGGATGTGATGCAGTGATGACTTCACCAGTGAAGCCTGTTACAGTAATTGTGCAGGTAAAACAGGACGCCCTGACTTGTGGCATCATCACCTTGCCACTTTGCCTAGGTCGTACAGTTTGTAAATAAAATGCTTCATCCAACTCCTCCCCCAAGCAAGGTCATCTCTAACAAATGTGACAGATGTGCTTGATGAGGTTTATGCTATTCCAAGAGTGTAATGCGTTCACCATGGTACTCCTTCTCCCATGAACAGACTGCTGGATCATCTCTTCCTTCTGCTCAGTTCAGTAACAAGTAGACATAACTGCTCCCTCCAATTTTACTCCCATGCCCTGTGAAATGCAGCTTTTCCCTAGGAGATAGGCAGCTTTTGAGCAGATTTCCTTGGGCTGATATTCATGTCTCTATCCCAGAAATTTTCTCCAGGCCACGAGACCTTACTTGTTTTGCAGTTACTGCTTGCAGGGCTCCCCAGTCAGCCAAACCACAGCAAAAACTAGCACTCCTGGTACTTTTGTGGCAATTTCCCCATCAAACATCTCATCAAATCTCCTTTTTTACACACACAGAACCGCCTCTTCTCCCCATGTTTCAGCAGTACCTCACTCCCCACTGTATAATACCCCCCACGTTTCAGCAGTACCTCGCTCCCCACTGTATAATACTATAATACACATTAATTTTTTCCCGTCTCTTCTCCCAGTAGAGGCTGCCTGGTGCCCAGGACAACAACTGAGTTTCTTTGTGTCTAAAAAAACAGCTTTACAACAACAAAAAAAAACTTACAACAAAAACTTCACAGAGGAGGAGTTCAGCAGCCCCTACAGGCAAGCGAATCCAACAGGAACCTGGCAATATCCCCAAGGGAAATATGAAATAAGAAGACCTGAAAGGCTTGGGCATTTTCTTTACACCTTTGGAGGAGTGTTTGGGCCCCTGCTGATGGTGGGGCTGTCTACCTACTACACCTTTTCTCCTCTTCCATCTCCCAGGGAGTTGAAAACAGCACTGCATGAGGATACCTTTCTTCAGCAGTTGTGTTTTTAGTGTGAGCCGTGCAAGATTCTGACTTTAATGTGGCGCTGCCAACCAGACCACAGGGCAAGTCCAAGACTTAGCTTAGGAATATCTGGCCATGGTTACATTTCAAAGTCAAATTACAGAAATGTCATTTGAGAAAGATGCAGTTCTAACATTTGTCAAGCATTTCAGTGCTAGGTCAATGCAGCAAAAGCATCCTTTTAAAAGAGCTCACATTTCAGACAGACACCAAAACACTTATTTTGTTTTTAGTTTGCCCAATTTTTCAAAACCCAGGCAGCATCTGGTCTCTATCAACCATAACGTGCGTGCCTTCTAAGCAACAACAACTTAAGAATATTTCCTTTTCAACCCCCTTTCATGAAGTTCAGCATTTTGCAACACGCATCCATAATGTTTAACAATCCTGCTTTGCACTGCAGCTTTTGAAGTTTAAAAATTAGTTACTGCTTGAGTGTTGTACATTTGCTTCTGCTTCTTTAGTCACAGCGATTCATGACTAGAATTTATGCCTATGGTCTAGAAAGGTAAGTCCTTGTGTCACAGCAATTACCAATCTTTCCTGGAAGAATGTGCAGTCTTTATGAAATGTAAACAGTATGGCACACCATCTGTGCATGGGAAAGAGCCAGTGCTGGGTTACTCTGCTGTACTGTGGAAATGCAGTTTATGACAACCAAAGAGACTCATTCCTCTTCACTTCAAACTCTGGGAGGAAGATTATTATTCTCAGAATCACAGAATAGTTTGGATTGGAAGAGATCTCCAAAGGTCATCTAGTCCAACAACCCTGCCCTCAGCAGGGACATCCTCCACTCAGGTTGCTCAGTGCCTTGTCCAGCCTCACCTTGAGAATCTCCAGGGACAGGGCCTCAACTACCTCCCTGGGCAGCCTGCTGCAGTGTTCCATCATCCTCATGCTAAAGAACTTGTTCCTCACATCTAATCTAAATCTGCTCTTCTCTCATTTCAAAGCCTTGCACTTATCCTGTCACTGCAGGCCTCTGCAAACAGTTTCTCTGCAGCCTTCTTGTAGTCCCCTTCAGGTACTGGCAGGCTGCTCTGAGGTCTCTCTGGAGCCTTCTCTTCTCCAGGCTGAACAACCTCAGCTCCCTCAGCCTGTCATCATAGCAGAGGTGCTCCAGCCCCCTGATCATTTTCATGGCCCTCTTCTGGACCCACTCCATCAGGTCCATGTGCTTCCTGCATTGAGGTCTCCAGCGCTGGACAAAGCACTCCAGGTCTCACCAGAGCAGAATAAAGAGGCAGAATCCCCTATGTCCACCTGCTGGCCATGCTGCTTTTGATGCAGCCCTCTTAACTGCTTTTGTAGGTAGTAATTACAAATAAGGACAGGGGCATATTCTTGGTGAGGATTTCATTGGATTGTCATTTCTAGGATTTCTCAGAGAAAAATCAGTGCCTCTGGCAGTTCAGGACTACTGCTTGTACTCTGTTCTACAAGCTTTATCTTTCACTAAGGGAAGTGTGTTTTAAGGCCTGAAAAAGTAGCATGCAGGACATATTGAAGTCCCTAGTTCAGTTCAGAATCATGACATGTTTTGTGAATGCCCTAGAGCACAACACCCCTCTTGAACAAGTAACCTAAAGGACAAAATCGTTACCTTTTTTTTAAATTTAATTTTTACATCAACTAATCACAGCACAGATAATAGATTTAATTACTTCTTGCTCACTTCTCAGCTAATGAATTCCCAAGATAATTGACAGTGGCTGATTCTCCAGTCTATCCACTTTATAATAGGCCTTGCCAGTAATGTAGTCAGTTCATTTCTGGTTTATTAAAAGTGTGGTCTTTGCATTAAAGCTATAAGGCCCGGAGGGAATGGCTGAAGTGCCAAATTCTCCCCACTACCCCACTTGCAGTAACATTAAGTGCAGGGAATGCTGCAGCCACCTGTCCTTCAACAAAAGGCGCTTAAAATGCAGGCACAGGACAGCTAAAACCTGGGCCCACATTCACCCTGGCCATTAGCTAAAGTGTATCCCATTGAGTCCACTGCTTGTTAGAGCAGGGATGAATGTGGGTCCTTAAGCTTGCACTGGCTTTCTATATAAAGGTTTCTGTGCCTTATGGCCCATAACTCACTCTTCGTGTGTTGAGGGGATGGAAGAGGCAATTATATATGGTTGAAGTCTCATTTGGTGCTTTTCCATCTCCATTATTTCTTTGAATAATTTTCTTACAGTGTGGACTTTGATAAAGACTCTTTCAGTCCCACTAGCGACTAAGTGTAGGTGAGTGACAAAGGAGAGCACAGAGACAGACAGACCCACTGCCCACACACGTGTGTTGTGCCTGCTAGAAAGATATTATTGAGCTTTCTTCACATTCCATTTGAGAATAATTAGATTCTATTTTCTCCTCTCAAGAAAAAATTGTGATTAGAGTGAGGCTATGCAATCCATTCCTCATCCTTCCTTCTTCCACCCCCTCCCCAGTCAAAGGCACAAAGATGGTATTTGGTCACATGGATCTTTGAATAAAAGACAGGGAATTGTGTCTGAATAGCCCTGACTCGTAAAGCTCCTTCCAATGCCTTTTTCACTGTCAGAGCTTTGCAGTTAATGCAACTTCTACTAATTTTTTTCCTTACTACAATTGTGAAAAGTCTAATACCTTTAGAATGATCTGCAAAGAGCTTACGCAGAACAAAATCCCCGTTTAATCTGGGCATATTAAGAAATCTTTTCTTTGAACAATACATTTGAAATGCTATTTTTCCCAAACAAAAAAAAAAAAAAAAGAGAGAGAAGTAAGCTCTGTTGAGAGAAATGGTGATTTAGAAATCTATCTTCCACCTGTGTCATAGGAATCCCAGCACTTTACCTGGAGAAAGCATGAGTGAGGTTATGTGCACCCTGTGATGCACTGTGGCAGTAAAGCAGGGATTCAGTATGTCAAACAGGGTTCTAGTCACCATGTTAAAAAAGAGCATGGGAGCCACAGACCCAAAACACTTAAAGGTAGGAGGGGGGAAAAAAACGTGTTTTCAGAGCATCATATAAATCAGTTGTTTAGTTGTTGCTCCCACTATTAGGTCTCTCCAGAGACCTAATCTCTTCTTCTCCAGGCTAAACAACCCCAGCTCTCTCAGCCTGTCCTAACAGCAGAGGTGCTCCAGCCTACTGATAATTTTGGTGGCCCTCCTGTGGACTCACTCTATCAGGTCTATGTCCTTCCTGTTTTGAGGGCTTCAGAGCTAGATGCAGCACTGCAGGTGAGGTCTTACCAGAACGAAGTGGCAGAATCCCCTCTCTCAGTTTGCTACACTGCTTTTGATACAGCCCAGGATGCCATTGCCCTTCTGGGCTGTAAGTGCACACTGTTGGCTCAGTTCAGCTTTTCATACACCAGAACTCCCAAGTCCTTTTGTGAAGGGCTGCTTTCTATTATCTCACCCCCTAGCCTATACTGATAATAAGGATTTGATCTACTTTCAAATTCACCCTTGGGATGGGATCTCCAATGTATTTCTGGGAAAGCTTACACTCTCTGCTAGCCATGGCAGGTGGATGGACTTCACTTTTCAAGCTCTACCAACCTTTCCAACATTTTTGTGAACAGGCTGTAGCTTTGTGTATTGAGAGCCACACATGTATCTTATTAAGGTTTAGTAGTGAGCAGATTAGCGTGAGCTGTTCTCACTTGTTTCAAGCTATACCTCACAAGCAAATTATTTTTTACCCCTGCTAAAATGGAGTGCTCCACAAAGGCAACACAGAGCATCTGTCAAATCTGGAGTCTTTCTAGAAACACTGCCCGAGTTATCACATGGTGGAAAAACATTTGAACTCCTTATTTTGTGCCCTGAAACAAAATGAGGACAACATTGCTATAGTTAACTAATCAGAAGCAGCTGGGAAAAGTCTTTGGATTTGGATTCTTTCAGGAATGTTACCTCTGGGCTGAGAAGTCCTCTCATAAGGCAATTGTTTTGGAAAGTTATGAACCACTAAGTGGGAGGACTCCACTTCTAGCCATAAGCCATGTGCTGGAAGACCTCCCACTGATAGCAATGGGAATTGCAAGCATGAAGACAGAGCAGTGCACAGCCACAGAAGTAAAGGGATCATCTCTTTCCTGACGTACTTAGGTAGTGTCAATGGAGCTTGGATTTAGGGATAAGGGAAAAAAAAGCTCATAAACCCAGAAAAACTTGCTTGGGAACTAAGTAAACAGCAGGCAAGTCTACAGGGAAAATGTCTTAGTGAGGGGTTTTCTACCTTAGCACAAGAACCATAGAATGATAGAATCAGTCACAGTTAGAAGGGACCACATGAAGAAATGCTTGAACGTTTTGCAAATTGTCCATCTCAGTCATGCTGAGAGGAGCTGCAGAAATCACAATATCAATGTCCACACCATTGATCACATCCTTCATTCAGTGGAAGTGGGACACAGAAAACCTGGTGCTGCCCTCAGTGGCTTTTGGACAGCCATCCAGAACTCAGAGGTTCTGGTGGTGCAGATGCCAAAGCACATTTTAAGTACTTACACCTTATAGAGCCATCCTTACCAGCCTAGAATTTTAAGAACCACCTTTGTGGTTTTCAGAGTGACTGCTCCAATCAGCAAATGTTTCTAAACATTCCTCTGGTTTAGCCAATCTAACCTACACCATCTTGAAATTGTTTTAACAGCTTGTTAAATTTCTTTGAGGAAACAGAGAGGGTATAGATTATGTGATGTCTATTCCTCAATGCTGTCAGAATGAGGGGCCTTTAAATTTTCTGTTAAAAATAAAGCAAACCAAGAAGATGGATCAGAACTCCTTGGACATGACAAACCTAAACTTTTGTCACTTATGACATTTTAGAGGCTGGAAGGAGAAGAGTAAGAAAGTAATAGAAAAGAAGTTAATGCTCAACCCTAGGTTGGGTTTTATCATGAAGTAAGCCAATATATAGGAAACAGTGATCCAGTGCAGTTGGACTGAAACATAAAAATACATTTATTTATTGTTTATAATTCCTACCAAACACAAAGAGTAGTAAGTAGTTTTATGCTTTACACATTGACATCATCAAGAAATGTAGAGACCTAGAAGAAGAAAACTAATTTGTACTGTGAAATTGAGAGTAGGCTTCCCAAAGATGAAGACAAAATTTCAATATATCCCATCCATCAGGGGATGTACTTATGAAGAGGCTGGAAAAGCATCTAGGAACAGCATGTACATTTCTGAAGAGATGTGCAAGCCTTTGAAATCCTAGAATGGCTTAGATTGGAAGGGACCTCAGAGCTCATCTACTCCAACCTCCCCACCATGGGGAAGAACACCTTTCAACTAGACTTGGCTGCTTAAGGCCTCATCCAATCTGGCCTTTAACACCCCCAGGAAGGAGGCAACCACACCCTCCCTGGGCAGCCTATTCCAGAGTCTCACAACCCTCGCACTGAAAAACTTCTTCCTAAGATCCACTCTAACCCTGCTCTCCCTCAGCTTCAAACCATTCCCCCTTGTCCTATTGCTAAACACCCTTATGAAATGATGATGAGATGCAGCTACCCCATAATGATTAATGAACAGAGAAGTAGAGAAGTGTATTACCTGTATGTGAGAATGAGTAATGCATAGGAAAGGCCCAGCAGTCTAGACCGATTTCAGGAGTGTGACAGAGCACAAAGTATAGTTCCTCTACTGAAGAGATCCTAGGTGGAAACTGTTGACTGCTGTAATGACACTCAAAACTCCGTGCTTGTGTCAGCATGCAGTGTGGTGGTAGAATCAGATCCAAATTCACCAAGATGGTAGGAGGAAGGAAAACAAGATTCAATTTTGCAGATGTCTTCTCATGCAGTTCTTTTTGTTTGGTTGAGTGGTTGGTTTGGTTGTTGGTTAGCAATGTACTTGAATAAATCCCAAGTATCAGCATTTCCTAGCCTTACAGAAATTGCAGTACACTGAAGCACTGTTTGAAGACAGCCTGCAGCCCTTTGAGGCAAGGACTATGCACTCTTCTCATACCTCTCAAACAGATCTGCAATTTATTTCTTTATGATTGCTTGCAGTGGTTATAAAATCTGGGCTTACTCTTTCCCTTACTGTACAATACCATCAAACAGTTTTGTTCATGATAGCCTATATTTGTACACCTTATGTTTGCTCAGCACTATCAAGCAACATGAAAACAAGCAGCTATAGTATTTATTACACTCTCTAGGTGATTAAAGTCAATCAGGTTTTGACCCTGAACCATAACATAACTGGTTACTTTCAGAAAGAGCCACCCCAAGTGCACAGGTTGTCATCATAGCACGATGGCTAATGATCCAGTTCCTGTGTGGTGGATGTAAATGGAAAAATAGAAGAGTGCACAGAAATTTTAGATAAAGCAGTGCTGAAAAGCATAACAAACTAGATGGATTTTTACAGTCTGTTTCCTTTCTGTTTCAGAACACAAGAGCATTATTCAGACTAATACATAAGACTGAGAAATGCATATATGTATGGATCATAGTTGGATGAATGATGATGGGAAATCTCCCTCTCCTGCTCTGTTAACTGGCAATGTCTATGTATGAATAATAATGATGGAATAGGTCCAGAGAAGGGCCACAAAGCTGATCAGGGGACTGGAGCATCTCTGCTACAAGAACAGGTTGAAGATGCTGAGGTTGTTCAGTCTGGAGAAGAGAAGGCTCTGGGGAAACTTAATAGTGACCTTCCAGTACCTGAAGGGGCCTCCAAGAAAGCTACAGAGAGACTGTTTGCAAAGACCTGCAGTGACAGGACAAAAGGCAGTGACTTGAAATGAGAGAAGATTTAGACTGGATGTTAGGAACAAGTTCTTTACCATGAGGACGATGGAACGCTGCAACAGGTTGCCCAGGGAGGTAGTTGAGGCCCCATCCCTGGGCGTATTCAAGGTCAGGCTCTGCAAGTCTTTGAGCAACCTGATCTAGTGGAGGATGTCCCTGCTGAGGGCAGAGGTGTTAGATTAGATGATCTTTGGAGGTCTCCTCCAACCCAACCCAACCCAACCAACCCATTCTATGATTATTAAAACAGAGAAGTAAATATGCTTAACTTTGTTGCTCCTACAGCTATCTGATTGCATTTTTAAGGTCTGTTTATATAATCTTCCACCCAGGATTTTCCAATAAAGAAACCAGCTTTTCTATAAAACATCTGTGTGCTGAAACAGCCGTTGACTGCAAAGTTAAAACCTGAGCTTATTAACACATTTTTCAATTATCAGCCTCAAAATTTATCACTCCTATTTCATAAACTGTTGTTGCCCTCTAGCGTTCAAGCACAGCTTGGAAGTACCCCTCCAGAAAGATCCAGACTGGTCACCTAAAAATTCCCTCTTTGTTCGTCATCCAAAAAGACGAATGGCATAAGAAGAGAAATGTTTCAGTATACCTGCCTAATACCTGCTTTTCTTTGCTCAAGCAAACAAAAAATAATGTAAAAAACATTTCAAGTTGTTTCACTCAAAAACTGTAAATGGCCACTCAGCTTGGCATCCTCACCCACTTAGTCATAGTACTCATGCAGCTCTTTGCTTTACTTTTGCCATTCACCATGCTCACTACATATTAGAGGGTTCTGAATGACTCCAAGATATGTCTGCCTGCCTGCTCTTAAATCTATCTCTGCTGTACCATACTATATCAGTTATTGCCACCTATCTCTTTCTCCAACAGATTAATTACAGCAGAAACATATAGGGAAGTTTCAAGGCTTGTTCTCAGCATTTCTCCTGCCATTAGCTGCTGTGATGGCTGGAATCACAGAACCATGGAGTCATGGTGCACAGGTACTCAGTTTATGAGGTAAGCTTCTCTTCCACTGCTCTCATCACAGTACAGATCAAGCTCTTTAAATGCTTTTCCCCCTGAAATATAAGGCCTTCTTGGTTTAACTTGGATTTGAGTGTTTATTTTCAGGATTTAGTCATAAATCAAAAATCATAGGCATCATAGTTGAGAGCAGAAACAGCAGTTCTCTGCCCTGCCAAAGCCATCTGCTGCTTCTCCATTAGCAGCCAGAAAACAAATCGATCCTCTGCTGAGATTTCAGTAACTACAGTTAGGTTTCAGAGCGGTCCCCTCAAAACAAAAAAAAAACAATTGCTCCTCACAATATTGTTCTCTCCCCCCATCACACATCAGCATACATTCCATTGATCAAGTAATCCAACCTGGTATAATGGCTCTTCTGAAGAGATTCATACATTTTCTTCCCTGTCAGTGCAATAACTAGCAATAAGAATATCACCCCAAAAAGCAAAGCTGCTATAAGGCTGCTTTCTTCTCCCAGATGAATGACACCTTTCCCTCTCAGAACATTCTCTAGCAGGTAGCCTTCTGAGTCAGATGGGGCATAACCCTCAGGGTTGTTTTGGGAAGATGTGAGGGAATCCTTAGTAGACAAAGTGAAATCTGAAGGGAGGAGAGAGGCACGACTGGTGTGGTTGAAAAAGACAACTGTTGGCTCAGCAGGGATGGCTGAAGTTTTTTGCCCTGACAGGGCAGTAGCAGATCTGAAATTTGTGGTAACCTGCTTGGCTACAAAAGAAGTAGTTGTGGGACTGGAAAGAGGAACAGGAGTAACAGCAATGCGGGTGGCTGGGAGACCAGGCTTAGCTCCAGTGGTCCCAGTAGGCACAAAGGTAGCTCTGGTGGTTGTGAGAGCAGTAGGTTTAGGATCACCAGTAAGCAGAGATGTTGTACGAGAGTGCAGTTGAGTGGCACTTGTGGGCAAAGCAGCAGGAGCAGTACTGCTGAGTTCAAGAGCTCTAGACTGAGTGGTAGATAACAAAGCAAAGAGGGTTCCAATTTGAACAGCAGAAGACATATTTGGTGGCAAGTTCTGCCTTGGAATAGGGTCTAAGCGCTCAAGATGCTTTGCCCTTTGAGACTCAGGAAGAACTGTGAGAAATTCGCTGTGGTCTAGCTGCTTGCCCATGTGGTTCTGGAGTTCTGATTCATGGTGAAAGACAGCAGCAGCAGGATTCTGATGGCCACGTTGGCTATGAGGCATAAAGGCTCCAGCATCCGAAGACAAAGAATGCCCATCTGAAGAGAAATACTCACTTTTGAAGGATGGATCCTCTGGGACAGGAGTGTCTGGGAACAGGAAGACAAGAGCAGCATTTCATTGTTTATTTCTGATTAGCACAGGCTTACTGCTTCTTAGTAAGAGAGAATCACAGAATTGTCAGGGTTGGAAGAGACCTTAAGCATTATCTAGCTCCAACCACCCTGCCATGGGCAGAGACACCTCACATTAGATCACGTTGTCAGAGCCACATTCAGCCTGGCCTTAAAAACTTCAAGAGATGAGGTTACTACCACCTCCCTGGGCAACCTGTTCCAGTGTGTCACTACCCTCATGGTGAAGAACTTCTTCGTAATACCCAATCTGAATCTACCCACTTCTAGTTTTGCTCCATTCCCCCTAGACCTGTCACTACCTGACACCCTAAAAACTCTGTCACCAGCTTTCTCATGGGCCCCCTTCAGATACCGGAAGGCCACAATAAGGTCTCCTCAGAGCTTTCTCCTCTCCAGACCGAACAGCCCCAGCTCTCTCAGTCTGTCCTCATAAGAGAGGTGCTCCAGCCTTCTGATCATCCTCATGGCCCTTCTCTGGACACATTCTAGATCTAAGGGGCATGCAGAATGCAATGACTAATGAAATTGAGGCACTATAACTTCCCTTTCTTTGGAATACATAGAAAGACTTATGAAATCCTGTCCGGGGCATAAGACCTGTCAGCCTCCAGCCTGGACACATCAGACTGCAGCTTCTCACAGAGTTTACCTGTGCAGAACAATCATCCCAGTCCAATTGTTTCGTACTCATACGTGTCCAGCTCTGGTGTGTCCAGCATGAGAAAGACATAGCTGTTGAGGCGAGTCCAGAGGAAGGTCACAAAGATAATCCAAGGGCTGAAGCACCTTTGCCATTAGGATAAGCTGAGGGAACTGGAGTTGTTCTTTCTCAACTGTAAACTCTTACACGGTGGGATAGTGTGAAGCTACAAAGCACTTGCAGCATGCTACATCATTCTCAGTTTGCTCACCTGGAAGCAGCTAGAAAAGCATGGAGCGTGCAGGTAACACTTAAAGGATGGGTAGAAGGAGCCCAGGGATGAGAAGTCCTGTACAGAAGTATGACTGCTGCTCTGCAGCACTAATTAATTAGCATACCTGCCTGCATTAACTAACTCTGCTCCATATTTTCCATACCAAAGATAGATTTTGTAGTACTCTGTCTCCAGCTTAGACTACAAGTTCTCAAATGCAGTTGCTCCAGACTGTCACATGTAAGGTAGAGCTGGGGTATGAGGTTAGATATGCTTGTCGGTAAGAAAGTACATAGACACTACATAAGTCAACCTTTAAAAAGAGATTAAAAAACATAAGTGGTGCAGCTGATACATCCAATCCACTAACCTGCATTAGAAAACAAACTTCAGGTTGTCTCTCTTAAAAAACAAACTAAACACCTCTTGAGCATGCTTGGTGGAACCTGGGTATCTTAGTGGGGTGGAAAAGGCAAAAGTACATGAACAGCAGAACCCAGAAATGTTACTTCCTTCTTAGCAAGAGCTCTTTGCAACTGGAACCCGGAAATGTTTTGTTTCCCAAGCCATGGGATGTTTCCATTAGTTAGCAGGGTCAGGATGTTACTCCAGCTGGGAAGCTATGCCCACACAGGAGCTCACCACACACCTTCCCATCTATCTTCTCCAAAACAGAAGAGCAGCATTTTCAAATTACAGTGCTGCTAAAAACACAAGCCCCAGACATTTTCTAGTTACCACTGCAAACTCAGATGTGCAAAAGTCATTCAGTGTGGGGACTGATGGCTCTCACTATCATTTACCTCTAGTTATCTTGTAGCTGACGAGTCCTGCTGCAGGCTTCATAGGACAAGCCTCTGCACTAGGGCAGTAAAACAGGTAACAGTTTGGCTGCGTGCTTGTCCTTCGAGCATCAAAAATCAACAGATTACACTTTTTGTCTCCTGCAAAACATGATAAATACAAGTTTCAGCAATGAGAACTTTATGGCACCTTGATAATGAGCTTTAGTTTGTTAAATTATTTGTTCCTCGTGTAAGAGGAAAACTACTAGCATGTAACATTGCCACAGGAAATCAGCCCAGGAGTGCAAAAGAATGAAAGAATGGCTCAGGGCCAGTATACAAAGTCACACCTTCCTCTTCCTGCAGAAATGAGAACAGGGAAATAACGACTCTAATCCTTCATCCTCACCACACCAGCACCACTTTACATATCAATTTATTGCTTACAAATCCTGGTAAATCTGAAAATTTCCTTGGTATCCTCATGGGGAAGGGAATTGTTTATACTCCTAATCACAGCCCAGGTTGGGCTTGTTGATCTTGGGAGGGTCATCTTTTGCCAGTGTCATTTCTACTTGTTGCTCTACCTCCTAGTGCTCCCAGAGCCTGCTGCAAACCAGCAGTCTCAGAGAAAGGTGTGCACACTTTTTGCTGAAATGAAACGTAGCACAAAACATCACTTTGCAGTGCAACTACTGTATACAGCTTAGGTGCCTTGTGACTTTGGGGATCTGAGAGGTTTTGACACTTAAAACGGCCACTGTTTCTTTGCTGCAACCATTGTCCTGAGCTCTATGCGATCTTGCATTAAGATCGAACATCCCCCTTGGCCAAACAGGATAGCAATCCCACGCTGGTACCAGTCACAGCACGAATGGAAGGCTAAAAAAGTATTTCTGTACTGGAGACAGAGAACAGCTTTGTCCCTTCCGCTTGAGTACTGTGAGAGCCCAAACTTCAGAGGCAATTTCCAAGTGTTCATACGTACTAAAAGACCAAAGCAAAACCGGTTACCTGAGAGCTTTTCCCCCGAACAGCAGGCGTGAACGCAAGCCGGCGGGCTGGGGGCGTGCAGCGGCTCTGCGCCCCTGACGCCTCTGGGCAGAGATAAGCTGATATCGATAATACTATTTTCCATTTTCTGCGCGGAGCACTCTGCACCCAGGGAAGGTCCAGCCATCACGCAGATGATCACCACCAAGCAGACTAGCCACCGGCTGCGACCGGGAGACATGGTCACTCGGGTGGGGTCTTCACAAGACTGGGACGACGCCGGCCTCGGGGCTCCCCGTACCGCAGGCGTGCAGAACCCTCCTCCGCCACAAACCGATTTACCGGCGAGCGCTGGTAGACGGGGGAGTCGCCGCCGGGATAGCTCTGCTCCCGGAGCAGGGATGCGTTCGGCGGCGGAAAGGTAGTGGCCAGAGCAGGAAGGCGACGGGAAAGCTGCGGAGACACAGCGACCACCCTGCTGCCACGGCACGTCCGAGAGGAGGGGCCGCGGGGAAGGCGGGCTTGGGCCGCCTGCCTGCCGTCCTGGCCTGCCTTGCCACCTGTCCTCCTAGCGGGGCAGGGTGGTGTCCCAGCTTCTTGAGCCGCTCGCAGGCCTCAGGGGCTGGTTCCCAGCGCCAGGTGTGAAGGAAGCTCAACCTGGTGGAAATCTTCAGATCGAGGTGATGGTGGTGGTCGAGCTGATGCAGTTCTGCTTGCTGCCTTGGCCTGTCTCTTCTGCTTTTAGAGGCTGTAATGAAGACCATTAATATCCATAACTAGGTCTAAGTGAACAGGTGCATATTTCAGTGTCTTCTACCTGAGCAATCCTGGTCAAATCACAGCCAAGCAGAGTGCTTGCTGCCTGGTAGCTGTATGGTCAGGACTGTCTCCTGGGAGCACAGACCGGAGGCTTTGCCATTCTTCCCTCAACAGCCTCAGTGTAATTGTTTGCTTAAATTATGCTTTTCCTTGGAAAAGTTTTAGTTTCTCTTTTTAAAAAAATATTATTTTCAGAGTGATATTCAGGAGTAAAAGTGACCCAGAAAGTAGAATGCAATGAACAGAAGGATTGTAAGATAGATTCCTTGTTTTTTAGGTCTCTCATCCTCAAAACGATGAGAATCGTAGGATCATAGAATGGCAGGGGTTGGAAGTGACCTCTGGCGATCATCAAATCCAATACCCCTGCCACAGCAGAATCACCCAGGGCAAATTACACAGACAGGCATCCAGATGGGCCTTGAAAGTCTCTGCTCTTAGAGCTGACTCCACAACTTCTCTGGGCAGCCTGCTCCAGTGCTCTGACACCCTCAAAGATCTTCCTTATGTTGAGGTGGTACTTCCTCTGTTCCAGTTTGTATCTGTTGCTCCTTGTCATACACAGGGCACCAGAGACAGGCCCCTTCTTCTTCACACCCACCCTTCAGACATTTGTCTTCTCCAGACTAAACAGCCCCAGGTCTCTCAGCCTTTCCTCATTAGATGTTTCAGTCCCTTCATCATTCTCGTAGTCTTGATGCCTTCTCCTTGCGGGCATTGAAGGCCAGGCTGGATAAGGCCTTGATCAGCTGAGTCTAGCTGAGAGGTGTCCCTGCCCTTGACAGGGAGGTTGTTGTAGACGAGCTCTGAGATCCCTTCCAACCTGAGCCATTCTAGGATTCTGAGAAAAAAAACACCCCGCAGATTTGTGCTGTTTTGCTGGGCACCACTTCCCCGAGCCCCACCGGAGGCCCGAGTAGAGGGCCGAGGCCCGCGCTGGCCTAGGCGTCTGCAGAACCCCCCACAGCCACCAGCCCCCTTCAGCGTTCCCTTCCTTTCGCAGCCCTCTCCGCCTCGGCCTGTAAGCGGAGCCCCGCCTGCGTGCCGTGCCGTACTGTGCCGGGCGGGGCCTGCCTGCGACCCGGGCGCAGACGCCGGCCGGCGTAGCCGGAAGCCCCGTAGGCGGGCAGCGGTGGCGGCCGCGGGAGCGGCGCTGCCCCCAGCGCTGCGGGAGCTGGGGGAGGAGGCCGGTGGCCCTGCCGCCATGGGAGCGGAGCAGAGCGCAGAGGCCGAGAGCCGGCCGAGAGAACCCAATACCTCCGGTGAGTGCTCGCCGCGTTCCGGGACGGGAACGGCCGCTGGCAGGCGGCAGAGCGAGGGCTCGGGCCTGGGGTAGCGGGCACGCCCGCCAGAGGGGCGCGTGGCGCGGCGGGGGCGGGCGGCTGGCGCGGCGGGGGCAAGGGGCCGAGGCGGTCGCCATGGAGACGGGAACGACTTTTTCTTCGCGAGGCAGCATCTGGCAGCGGCTCGGACGGGGCTCTGAGGAGCGCGCCCAGCCCGCTTCGGGTGGCGAGGCGGGCACCACCCGCACGCAGGGAGGCAGAGCCGGCGAGCTGAGTGCACCCCGGAGCTCGAGCCGGGGCCCATCTCTCACTAGCGAGGCACGGGTAGGAGGGAACAGAGTGCAGAGCTTGGATGGGGCGCAACGAGCAGGCTGGTGACAGGTGTCTCGGAATGTGCGTTACCTGATTCTGAAAAAGCTTTGCTGAACGTAGTATTGTCAAAGAGGGGTTGGGAGGGGAGCTTGTAGCCTTTCAGTGATCTCAGTAATGTGTACATACTACAAAAACTGTACCTGCAGTGTGTTAAACTTTGTGTTGTTCATTTAAGGTTGAGTTGTGGTGGAATATGCTTATTAATTCAGTTGTTCCCTTTCCCTCCTGTCTCTGTCTAGCATCTCCATCGCCAGCTAAGCAGCGAGCAAAAATGGATGACATTGTGGTGGTAGCCCCAGGAACACAATCCTCACGGAATGTCAGTAATGATCCAGATGTCATAAAACTGCAGGAGATTCCAACCTTCCAGCCCCTCTTGAAAGGTGAGCGGTTGTTCTTCCTCTGCTTGTGTGCTGTGCAGTAGACACTTGGTGAGCCCATGCTTTTTTGACAATTCGAAGCCTGCTGTGCTTGCTTGCATTGGCTCTAGCACTCGCTCATGCTTTGTAGGCCTGCTGTGGCAGAGAGGAAGGAGCACAGTCCACCTTGCCATTGGAAGAACTCTTGATTTTACTCTTTTACTCTTGATTTTGTGTGTATGTCTGCTGGATGAGGACCCTGGGACATGACTAGAAGCTGTGTAAACTCTGATAGCCCAGAGGGGCAAATGCTTGCTTTTATAACGTACTGCTGGAGAGGGGACTGGGTGTGTGCAGCACTGACTGCTGCTGCTGGCAGAAGGGAAGGGCAATAAGATGGTGAAGGGTCTGGAGAACAGGTCTGGTGAGGAGCAACTGAGGGAACTGGGGTTGTTTGGCCTGGAGAAGAGGAGGCTGAGGGGAGACCTCATTGTTCTCTACAGGTACCTGAAAGGAGGTTGGAGTGAAGTGGGGCTTGGTCTCTTCTCTCTAGTGATAGAATGAGAGGAAATGGCCTGAAATTGTGCCGAGGGAGGCTTGAGCTGGATACTTGAAAAATTTCTTTGCTGCAGCACTGGTCAGAGATTGGAACAGGCTGCTCAGGGAGGTGAAAGCATCACTGTCTTTATAAGTGTTCAAGAAATGTGAACGTGACACTTCAGGATGTGGTTTAATGGCTATGATAGTGTTAGGTCGATGGTTGGACTCAACAATCTTAGAAGGCTTTTCCAATTCAAACAATTCTGTGATTTTATGCAACAGGAATATTTTGGGGGCTGGTACTGCCATTCCTCGTGACCAAGAAGAGTGTATTTGTTACACGACTCTGTTGTGTTTTCTCCTGAACATTGCAGAGGATGATGCAGAAATCTGTATATTGATTTATTCCTGACTCTTTGCCTGTAGTTCTAGAGTGGACTGTAAGATTGCTGATGTTGGTGGAGCATTCATGTCAGCAGCAGACATTATGTGAGGGGAGAACATGCCTTGTCTGAGTCTTGCCTTGTACAAAAGGAAGAAGCAGGATCTCATCAGTGGCGATGTGGAATGCAAATGCTGGAACCCAGATCCACGAAAGAAGGAAGTTTCAATCTCAGAGTCCTAGCTTAGAAGATGCATCAATATTTGGCACTGAGGTTGTTATGTGTGTATGAGGGTGTGATGACAAAGAGTTTCAGTTCCACCCGGTCTCAAAGCGTGATGAGCAAACCTGGGTTGCATAAGAGCTGTGGAAGTCCTGGGAAATAAGACTGGCCATCACTTCTAGAGATGATTTAGGTGGTTGAAGAGCAAGGACAGAGTTTGAGGTAGGATGTCAGAAATGAGAAACAGCAGCAGTTGTGTGAAATAGAAAGATTGGAAAGCACTGCCTTAGATGGCCAATCCAGGTCCATTAACTCCTAAACATGCATGCCTTAAGTTGTTTGACAGGAAGTATCTTGGTCACTGTGTTGTTTTTGCTGGTCTTGCTTCGGACCTGAAGCTGTACATGAATAATGGAAACGTTTTCCATCTAGTTCTCCGAGTTGGTCTGGTAGGAGTCTCTTGAGCTGTGGTGACACCTGGTGACTGCTCATGAGTACGGCACAGGGAATCATAGTCCTTTGTGTACACGGTTTTTCCAGTACTTAACTCCTTGAACCACAGTGCTGTAATACTCGTGTTCACTACAGAAAGCAGCGTGGTCTGTTGAGTGAGTTGAGTCTTGAGAGACTTCAGGTCTGTCACAGGCTGGCTTGAGAAGCTATTCCCTTTTGGACTGGTTTCTTCTCTGTATTCTTCGCACCCAAGATCATGTTCCTGGAATGGATGAAGAAAGATACTAGACATCCTTTAGGAGTTAATCCTGAAAACTTGTGTCTTGTAATCTACCAGGCTGGAGAGCTGAAAATGCAAACTCACAGCCTTTCTGAGTTTCATTGTTCTTTTCATTTGGCTAAGAAAAGGCAAAGGGTTTCATTTTGCTTTTATATCTTGGAAGAAGCCTAATAACAACATTGATGGGCTGGGGAAGCACAAGGTGGTGAAGAGACTGCGTGTTCTTGAGAGACAAAGCACTTAAGAGCCAAAGCACTCATCTCTCCTAGCCATACTGAGTTGAGCCTTGTGGTCAGTTAAGCTGGAGAGCTTTAGAACTGAACATCCTTGCATGGAAGAAAATGTTGGCATTGTGTCTGTTGTGTGTGTCATGTGTGTTATACTGTATTTACCTTGACTTCTACAGTGAAAATTGCACCTCAGAGTTGCAGCTGTGATTGTGTAGGTCCTTGTGAGTAATGTTTGCCTCCTTCCAAGTACTGTAATTGTTACTGAGCATGCACAATAAGAGGTGCTTTAAGCATTTGCTGATTCCAGTGTTTGGACCTGTTGGACATGGGCATTCCATGGGGTGGGTGCTACTGTCTTAAAGTGGTTGTGTAGTATCTATTGTGAGTCAAGGACTGAAATGTCTCTTGATGCCATGGACTATCTTCTGTGGTGGTATATGCACGTAGACAGAAAGAGAAAGCTTTATAGCTGGGGCATTTGTAGCTAACAGCAAGCTAATGCTGAGATTTCATTTTAATGCAATTAATGCCTGCTACAAAAATTGTCATTAAATATCCCTTTAAAATCCATTCTATTTGTATATGCAAAGCCCACTTACTGTGATGTAGAATAGACAGTGCTGTTCATCATGTCTGTTCTCTGGCATTTGTGGCTGTTTTTTTGCACAGTGATGGTTATCCAGCTCATAAAACAAAATCTGATGTCTGCTTCAGACCTGCACAGAGCAATAAAATCATCTGAAACAGAGTTGCTTCATAGAATCACAGGATGTTTGGGTTGGAGGAGACCTTTAAGGTCATTGAGTCCAACCATTCTTTAACTGTACCAGATCTGGCACTAAACCGTGTCCTTCGGCACTGCTTCGCTGCCTCTTTGAAACACCTCCAGGGATGGAGATTCAACCACCTTCCTGGGTGTTTAAGAACCCTTTCAGTGAAGACAGTCTTGCAGGGACTCAATAGAAGTGGTTGGATTTCATGACCTTAAAAGTCTTTTGCAACTCTAATGATTCTGTGAAAGGTGAGAGTGTCCCACACATGGTGGGTTTAGGGAAACATTGCAGTGGATGCCTGTTGGGTTGCCATTGATAAAGGTCAAATCCTCATCCCACTGAAACTGAAGCAAATAAAGTGCCCCACTGTTGTTCTCCAGCAACTGCTCTATGTTTGGAGTGTTTTGCTTATTTTTTTTTCCTGAATGTAAAAAACTTTCTCTTGGAAGTGGTAGCAGGAATCTTCAGTGCTTGATGAAGAAAGAGGTTTGGGTTTTTGTTTTTTTGAATTATGATCTATTACTTAAGTGAGGAACAGCAACAATCTTCTCCATGATCACAAGCATTCTCTCTAGAGACCTAAGACAGGACAAAAATTGTGATGTGCTCTTTCTTCATCTTGCAGAGCTTCTTGAGGATACTTATATGAAAATGAAGCTTCTGTCTCTTCACTGTCCCAGGTTCATACAGTCTCTTCATAGCATGAAGTAATCACCATCTGTGTATAAAACCCAAGTGATATTCTCCAAGCAACCCAAAATGGTGCTACTTTTGTAGCTGATGAGCAAAGCAGCCCATCTTATGGCAGGGTTTGGGGAAAAAAACCCTAGGAATGCATTTTTTTGTGTGAAGATGATGATGGAAGATTGATAAGGTACTGCAGTGTAGAATTTATCTCAGAAATGCTCTTATTAGAGCTGTAACATCACTGGTTATGGCACTTCTACCAACAAGTGGACTAACCTGAAACTAAGAGTGCTTTATTAGAAATGGCTAAGGACTACACTTGTAGGGCCATGAAAATCATCAGGGAGTTGGAACACCTCTGCTACGAGGACAGGCTGAGGGAGATGGGATTGTTCAGCATGGAGAAAAGAAGGTTCCAGGCAGACCTACGAGCAGCCTGCCAGTACCTGAAGTGGGCTCCAAGAAGGCTGCAGGGGGACTGTTTGCAAAGGCCTGCAGTGACAGGACGAGAGCAGTGGTTTGAAATGAGAGAAGAGCAGATTTAGATTGGATGTGAACAGTAAGTTCTTTAGCATGAGGGTGGTGGAACACTGGAAGAGGTTGCTCAGGGAGATGGTTGGGGCCCTGTCCCTGGAGATACTCAATGTGAGGCTCAAGAGGACTCTGGGCAACCTGCTTTAGTGGAGGGTGTCTGCTGACTGAAGAAGGGTTTGAAGTAGATGAGCTTTGGAAGTGCCTTCCAAACCAGACAGTTCTATGAAGTGAGAAAGCAGTGTAGAGGGTTGAAAAGCAAAGGGTGAATGTTCTATTGAGTTTTTTTTTTTCTATGCAGTTTTTCTGGGTAACTAAGACAGGGGGGGAGGGTAATGAACTAAATATTGACACAACAGTTTCTGAAAGCTTTTGAAAAGGACATTTAGGCTTTATGTTTTTGTGAAAAGAGAATGCTGATTGCATCTTTCCAGAGAGTATCATCATCTCTCTCAAGCCTCAAGAAGGGTTGAGGTCTGCATTTCTCAGCATGAAGAGTTACAGTAAGCAAAAAAGATGAGTGTATATAAATTACCTTTTGGTGTTTGTTAATAATACAGGAGAAACTGTTTGAGTGAGTCATGCAACAAGTACAATCCCTATTCAGTGCCAAGGTCAGCAGGACCTTGGGAGTTTGATACTAGGAATAAAAACTTTGGCTGCTGTATCTGTTAATTTAATCATCAAATTCAAATGGGTTGAGACTGACACTCTTGTTTTCCTTGACTGATTAGCTCTAAGAAAGGGTGCAGGATGTGGGGGAGGTTGGAGCATGTGTGTCTGGGGCTTTGTTTTGGGCAGCTGCCTTTTAAAAATACTCTAACAACAGTAGTAGTGAAAAGGAAGACAACAAAGGGAGAAATAAATCCCAAGAAAGATGAAGTTAGACACACTGCCCCAGGCTCAGCCAGTCCCTGAGCAGTTATCCACCCCTCCTGGCCTGCTCTTCCCTGTTTAGATACTGTGCACAGAGCCCTGTGATACAGAATATCCCTTTAACTAGTTTTGATCTGCTATCCTGGCCGTGTCCTCTTCCAGCTTCGTGTGCCACTCCAGGCCTTGCTAGCAGGACGTGAGAAGCTGAACCGTGTATTGACTTAGTGTAAACACCACTTCGCAGCAAGGGAAAGCATCCATGTTATCATCGTTCGTGGATGTGAATGTTGAAGCTTGGCCAGCCTGCAGTCTAGATGACTGCCACAGGGTGTCAGTGAAATACAGAAGGAGCAGTGGATGTGGTTGTGGAGGGCTGGAAACTTTGCTCTCATAACGCATGATCAGCAACCCCAGGTCCCTTCCCAACGGGCTGCTTTCCAGCCACTCTGCCTCCAACCTGTAGCATTGCACGGAGCTGTTGTGGCCCAAGTGCAACACCCGGCACCTGGCCTTGTTGAAGCTCATCCCACTGACCTCAGCCTACAGATGCAGTCTGCCCAAGTCTCTCTGTAGAGCCTCCCTCCCCTCCAGCAGATCAACACTCCCACCTAGCTTGATGTAGTCTGCAAACTTACCGACAGTACACTCTAACTCCTCATCAAGATCATTGATAAAGATATTAAATGGAAGTGGTCCCAGTACTGAACCCTGGGGAACACCACTTGTGATCAGCCACCAGCTGGATCTGACTCCATTGGCCACCACTCGTTGGGCCAGGACACCTAGCCCAGAAGAGTGTGTACCCATCCAAGCCATAAGCAGCATTTTTTGTCATGAGAATTCTGTGAGAAACTGTGTCAAAGGCTTTATGGAAGACCAGGTAGACAATATCCACAGCCTTTCCCTCATCCAGCAGGTGGATCATTTTGTCATAGAAGGAGATCAGGGTCATCAAGCAGGACCTGCTTTTCATAAACTCTTGCTGAGTGGAGTTGATTGTCCTCTATATGGTGGATAATGGCACTCAGGGTCATCTGCTCTATGACCTTCCGTGGCACTGAGGTCAGACTGACAGGTCTGTAGTTCCCCAGATCTGCCATTTAGCCTTTCTTATAGATGGATGTCACATTTGCTACCCTCCGGTCCACTGGGACCTCTTCACTTAGCCAAGACTGCTGGTGAGTGGTGGAAAGAGTCTTGGTGAGCACATCCACTAACTCACTCTATACTCCTGGATGTAACTTGTCTAGCCTCATAGACTTGTATATGCTTAAGTGGTCTAACAGGTCACTGAGCATTTCCTCTTAGATTCTGAAGGTCTCATTCTGTCCCTTGTCCCTGTTTTCAGCTCAGGAGCTGGGTGTCTAGGGAACAACTCATTCTACTGCTAAAGACTGAGGCGAGGCTGGCATGAAGCTTCTTAGCCTTTTCCCCATCCTTACTCACTGCCCATCCCCCTGCATCCAATGCAGGATGGAGATTGTCCTCAGTCCTCCTTTTGTTGTTAATGTATTTATAGAAACACTTTGATGTTTCCATGTATGCAAACTTTTCATTGCATAGAACATCTTGAACCTTCATCTCTGGGAAATGTCATTTAAGATATCTTGTCTCCCATCCCATCATGCCAGTAAAAGCTCTTTGGTTTTGCAAGAGATTTATGTGGTTCTCTTCATTAATGCATGAATGGGAGGTGTGTACCTAAACGTCTGGACATCAGCTGGAGCATAAAGCCCTTCACTCTGTGCTTTGGAAGGGACTGGCACTCACCAGGCTAGAAGTTATTTGCATATGACATTTTTTTCTGTTTGTGTTGTGGGTTTTTTGTGGTTTTTTTGGTTTGTTGCTTGTTTTTTGTGGGTTTTTTTAATGCTAATGTAGGCAGCCTTTATACTTGCCTCAGCGTGGTTTTTGGTGAGACACCATGCAGAATTGCTTGTGCATGTTCTCCTGGTCTCACTGTTCAAAGTGGGACTGCTGGCAGGATAAACCTCTTCTTGAGCACTCAGGCATGGGGATAAAACTACTGAGGTCTGAGCTTCCTCATTTAAAATTCCTCATTTGTGCAAACTCTTTCTGAAGTCATGTGCCAGCTACAAGGGAGGGGAATCTGTGTTTCAAGTTAAAGCAGAAGCAGGCTGTCAAGTAGAGCCCTTCTCCTGAGGAGTTTCCCCTTTCTTTGTCAGCTATTACTCAGCTCAGCCAAGTGACCATCTCTTCCCACTAGGTTTTTACTGTGTTATGTTCTTATTGTGGGACATTATTTTCTGTGTGTGCAGACAGTCCTCTAAGGACAGAATACCTCTGTGGTTGACCCTGGCCAATGTACCTTGGCACATTGCACCTCCTCTGTGCCTATTGTGTGTACCTTGAAGCTGATCATGGTGCTGCAGATGCATTTGCAGTTGTGGCAGTATAAATGGGATGTTTCAAAAAGCTACCTGGAGAGCGTGATCTTATGGATCAGAGCCTTGTAAAGACTTCTAAGACATCATATATTTGATCTGACTGTTTCACTGGATGACTGTTCACTTTTAGTTCTTGACAAGACCATGAAGATTACAGAATCAGCCAGGCTGGAAGAGGCCTCTAAGGTGACCCAGTCCAACCTATCACCCAGTCCCATCCAATTGACTAGACCATGGCACTAAGTGCCTCATCCAGTCTTTTCCCAAGCACCTCTAGGGACAGCAACTCTGCCACCTCCCCAGACAGCCCACCCCAATGCTAATCACTCTCTCTGTGAAGAACATCCCCCCAGCATCCAACCCACACCTCCCCTGGCACAACTCGAGACTGTGTCCCCTTGTTCTGTTGCTGGTGCCCGAAAAAGGAGACCAACCCCCACCTGGCCACACACCCCCCTCCCCAGGCAGCTGTAGGGAGCAATGAGGTCTGCCCTGAGCCTCCTTTTCTCCAGGCTAAACAACCCCAGCTCTCTCAGCCTCTCCTCATAGGGCTGTGCTCCAGCCCCTTCACCAGCTTCATTGCCCTTCTCTGGACAAGTTCCAGGACCTCAACATNTTCTGCAGAAAGAGAGAATGGTGGAGGTTGGAAGGGATCCCTAGGAATTGTCTAGACCAGTCCTCCTGCTAAAGCAGGTTTTCCTAGAGCAGGCTGCACAGAAATACATCCAAGCAGGTGTTGAAGGTCTCCAGAGAAGGGATCAGTGTCTGTATCTGGAAATTCAGAGCTGTCTTTGCCCAGAAACATAATGGTTGGCTATGTGATGTGTAAACATGAAAACATCCAAGCTGCTCCCTTTCTGAATGAAGTCTGAATCTCCCCTGACATATTTCTAACCTGGTAAGCAAATCCTTACCTTTTTTTTTTTTCCCCCATGTTATTTTTAGGACTGTGAAGAAGCTTCTAATGGTTTGATGTGCTCCAAGAAATAGAGAGCTGCAGTACAACTTATCCTGATGACATGTTCCACAGGCTTAAAATACAGGCAATTTTAATTTAAAAATGTCCCCTTCAGTATGAAGGGGACATGATCAATATGATACCAACCATGGATAAAACTGCTGGAAGCCACAGCTGACATGCTTGTTGCTGACTGATCTCTCTTTGCTGGGTATATTGCGGCCAGCACAAAAAGAGAGGTGATTCTGCTCTGGTGAGACCTCACCTGCACTGCTGTGTCCAGCTCTGGAGTCTTCAACACAGGAAGGACATGGACCTGATGGAGGAGGTCCAGAAGAGGGCCATGAAAAAGATCAGGGGGCTGGAGCAGCTCTACTGTGAGGACAGGCTGAGGGAGCTGGAGATGTTCAGCCTGGAGAAGAGAAGGCTCCAGGTAGACCTACAAGCAGCCTGCCAGTACGTGCATGGCGCAAGAAGGCTGCACAGAGACTGTTTGCAAAGGCCTGCAGTGGCAGGATGAGGGGCAGTGGTTTGAAATGAGAGAAGAGCAGATTGAGATTAGATGGGAGGAAGAAGTTCTTCAATGGAACACTGCAACAGGTTGCCAGGGAGGTAGTTGTGGCCCAGTGCCTGGAGATCTTCAATGTGAGGCTGGGCAAGGCTTTGAGCAGCCTGCTCTAGGGGTGGATGTCCCTGCTGAGGACAGGGGTATTTGACTAGATGAGCTTTGAAGGTCCCTTCCAACCCAAACCATTCTGTGATTCTGTATTTTCAAAGTCTGTCTCCTTAAAATATAGAAACTTCAGGATGCTGAGGAGTACCTTAAGGTTTGTATTCACTAGGTTGTAATTCTTACAACTGTAGTAAATGTGGAATATAGGTCAGTAATGAAATAAATGTCAGAGCACTTAATGCTTAATGAAGACTAGCATATTAATAAATCAATGTGGCAGATACCAGAGGTGCAGTTGGAAACCAAAATTAGCAGACCCGAGGTGAGGAAAATGGGCAAATTCTTCTGAAGCAAACTGCAGAGGCTGGTGAGCTGTCAGTTGTCAAGAGTGGACTTGGGTTCTTTTTGGTATGTTTTCTGTGATTCTTCTGGTTTAAGCACAGCAATATGCCTGCCTTTTGCAGTGATGGATGGAAACCTGGGCTCTGTTGAACCCAGAAGGAAGAAGTTTTCTGGGACATTGGCCTTGAGTTTTCCAGATCTGGTTTTGAAAGACATGGGTTTTCTCATCTGAAGAAATTCAGACCAAAAGTGTAAATGCATTTTAAAAACCAGCCAAACAACATGAGTCAAACAGAAACCACACCAGAGCCCTGCTGGTTCTTTGTCTGAACTGTGTTTCTCTAGAGGGCCTCTTAGAATGGCATGGCTGTGCTAACGTCCAGCAGGTGAGACATGACATGGGCCCAAAAGCTGGGTACCTGCATGGTTTTGTGGATTAATCACTTGGGTGCAGAAGTTATTTCTTCTGACTAATGATGTCTAGTACATCAACTGATGATTTGGCTGCAGTGATGTTTTAGAGTTCCTATTCTTTATTTTAAGTTAGTATTAGTATCCAAATTCAGTTACTTCTGTTGTTAGTGTTTGCATATGAAGAATGTAAAGACTCGACCTAGCAATGGGACAAATTTGGGAAGAACAGATTTATTTTTCATGTCATAGCTCTTACCTGTGCAAAGAAACTTGTGGTGTTGCAGCTACCTTTGTACCACCTCATCTTGCAGAATCATAGAATTGTCAGGGTTAGAAGTGACCTCAGGGATCATCTAGTTCCAGCCCCCCTGCCATGGGCAGGGACACTTCACACTAGATCAGGTTGCTCAGAGCCGCATCCAGCATGGACTTGAAAATGTCCAGGAATGAGGCTTCCACCATCTCCCTGGGCAACCTGTTCCGGTATCTCACCACTCACATGGTGAAGAACTTATTCCTAATGTCTAATCTAAATCTATCCTCTAGCTTGGATCACCAGCTTTCTTGTAGGCTCCCTTCAGATACTGGAAGGCCACAGTAAGGTCTCCTCTGAGCCTTCTTTTCTCCAGACTCATGCTAGAAGAAAGCATCTATGAAGGTACAAGTTAAAGTTTTCATTCCTTCAATGACTTAAGATCTAAATTAACTTTACCATGGAGTGAATCAAGAGGAATGTGTCAGACCTAGAGGTGCTGTACCACAGCAGTAGGACTGATGTCGAAAAGGTTGCTCTCTTAATAAAGCTACAGGAAGCTGGTTGGATGAGCTAGCCAAGAATGGACTGTGTTCATGGGTGCCATCATGGTCAATGTACAACAAGGAAAGATAAGGATATGCACACGGGACAAAAGGAAAGGGAGAGGTTGTTAAATATTGACTGATCAAGTATACTTTTGGGAGAAGGGAAGAAACCAAGGATGTTTGTTTTCCAACCTTTAATCAATTAATATTTAACTAGTGGTCTTGGGCAACTCATCACTACTATCTTTGCCTTGTAAATGCAATTTTAGAATGGAAAAAGAAATGGGGAGATAAGATAACCAGGTCATTATCTGGGAAATAAAAAGGGAAACTGTTTCTGGCAGGCAAGGAATTTGAATTGGTTCACCTTGGGGTCTGGCAGGCACTGGAGCTGCTGTGGGGAGAAATCCCAAGGGTTGCAGAGTGAGCTCACATTTGGGTCAGCAGAGATTGGATTCACCAGTGTTGCAGCTACAACCTCATGTGGCTGAGTAACGCTGGAGTGTTTAGGCTTAGGGCTGTGGTTGCTACATCATTGTTCATTAATCCATCACAGAGATTTCCATCTCAAACATCTGGCGCTATGCTGGTGCACACTAGCAGTCCCAGCTAGGTACTTCAGAGATGAGGAGACTCTTATCTCGGTGATTTTCAAGTGAACATGTTACCAAATTAGGTTCTAGACACAATGTAGAGAAGGTAACGTGCAGAATTTGAGGTGCTTAGGTTTCCCATCAAGTGTCCTGGCTGGCCAGCTTAACCCTTTGAAACTGCTGAGCAGGGTGGGAGTGTGGCCATGCAGCAGCTGTGGGTGGTGGTGTGGTGGCAGAAGCAGAGGTCTGTCTGTCTCAGCTGGATTAGTGGACTAGCACTTCTGTGGCTTTCTGTACAAATACTTGATGGTCCACTCTTTGATTCCCTGTTTGGGTTAGTGATCTTTCCAGAAGCAAGGGTGAACACACCAGGCAAAGCAAAGGATTTGGGATTCTTTATTTTCACCCAGAAAATCAGCAGAATTGATCTTTTCTTTGGAAATCAGCCATTAGAGGGAACTGAGATTGAAAAAGGTACAAAGTGCTGAGACTGTTCACAGACCTTTTGTATAGCAGCTGTTTCGGTGCTGTTTTGCTTTCCCCCTTCCTTATCTTCTGAACTGTACTACTTCAGGTTTTTATCCATACTGAAGGTTTTCCAAAGGCCTGTCACAAACTGTGCTCTGCTGAACTGCCTCTTTATTGTTCATGTTGCTAAATAATCTTCTTTTTCTCACTTTTCAAAATGAGGTCAAGTGAGATGGAGGTAAGAGTGTACCATTGTATTGTTCAAGCCCTGGCTATCGGAAAATAAAATGACATAAATGTTGCTCTGCAAGTGAAAGCCACAGAAAGGTCTCTCTTTCATTTCCCCAGCTCCTAGGCTGTGTGTGCTACCATGCCTTGAATGAACCTTGCAGTCTGTGTGGACTTCTGTCTCTTTGACTAAAGTCTCTGTGCATGTAAGAACAAAATCCAGTGTGACATCTTCTCAGGATGAGGGATGGTAGTTTTAAATTAAAGGAGGGTAGATTTAGATGGTGGGAAGAAATTCTTTACTGTGAGGGAAGTGAGGCACTGGAACAGGTTTGGCTAGAGAAGCCATGGATGTCCTGTCCCTGGAGGTGTTCAAGGACAGGCTGGATGGGGCTTTGAGCAACCTGATCTAGTGGAAGATGTCTCTGTCCATGGCAGGAGGGTTGGAATCAAATGATCTTTTAAGGGCCCCTTTCCACCCAAACCGTTCTATGCCTCTGTAAATGCTGATGTTTTCAAGAGTAATGTGTGATGTTGAGGTCTCTTGGTTCTTTGGAGACTTGATTTTAATAGTATCTTTAAACAGTCCTAAAAATAAAGATCCCTTTTGACAGCCTACAACCCCTTGATTGTAAGGTGGTAAGCTAGTGGTAAAAGCATCCCCAGTGTTGGTGGCCATGGAAGTGGCTGGGAATGGTCAGACTGCAAGGGTGAAAGCCAGTAGATTAACTCCCTCCCTGAAATGCTTATATATAAATGCACAGAGCATGGGGAATAAGCAGGAGGAGTTGGAGATCTGTGTTAGGCTGAATAACTATGTTATAATTGTCATCACTGATATTTGGTGGGACAGCTGCCACAAGTGGAATGTTGTCATGGATGGCTGTGTACTGTTCAGGAAGGACAGACCAGCAAGACGAGGTGGGGGAGTTGCTTTCTATGTGTGAGAGCAATGGAAACATGGTGACCTCTATCCAAAGAGGGAGGCAGAGCAGGTTGACAGCTTGTGGGTAAGAACTAAGGGACATGGAAAAGGAGGTGAAATTGTTGTAGCTGTCTACTATAGACCACCAAAGTAAGAAGATGTTGATGAGGCCTTCTAAAGACAACTGGAGGTAGCCTCTAGAGCTAACTCCTCGGTACTCATGGGAGACTTCAATCACCCTGATACTTGCTGGGAAGGTCACACAGCCAGGCACAGTCCAAAAGGCTCTTGCAGTGTATCAAC
>WAAF01005410.1:3729-36564 GCA_013400475.1 Tricholaema leucomelas
GGAGGCGTTCAAGCAAAGCCTGGCTGGGGCACTTAGTGCCATGGTCTGGTTGATTGGATCGGGCTGGGTGCTAGGTTGGACTGGATGAGCTTGGAGGTCTCTTCCAACCTGTCAGATTCTATGATTGTATGACTAGATGATCTCTAGAGGTCTCTTCTAACCCCCAGTATGCTGTGATTTCAAGTCAGTGGAGACATTAGCTCATCTTGTTATCTTTAACTGTTGAAGCTTAATGATTTTTCTTAATTTGGATGAGAGAATTTATTATTCTTTTAAAATGTGTTATCCCCTGGAGTGGAATTAGGGTCTCAAAATGTGATTTTTAAATCTGTGATCATTTTCTTTTCCAGCTGACTTTGGTGTAGCAGCAAAAATCACAGCCACCATTGCGAAGAGGAAATCATTTATTGGTACTCCTTACTGGTAATAAACTACTTTGATTGCTGTGGTTTATGCAGAGCTGAGTCTGTGTTGGTGCCAAGAGCTGTAATGTGCACACGCTGCAGTTTTCACCATATTCTGAAATTTATGAAGCAGTTGAATAATTGGAACAATGAATTCCTCTATGGTGACAGGCTGAGAACGTTGGGGATGTATAGCCTGGAGAAGAGAAGGCGCTGGGGAGACCTTAGAGCAGCTTCCAGTGTTCGAAAGGGGGCTGCAGGAGAGCTGGAGAGGGATGTTTTACAAAGCATGGAGTGACAGGACAAGAGATAATGACTTCAAACTGGAAGAAGCTGGACTGAGATGAAATGTTAGGAAGAAATTCTTTCCCATCAGGGTGGTGAGGCACTGGAACAGGTTGCCTTGAGAAGTTGTGGAGGCTCCAAGCCTGAAAGTGTTCAGGGGCAGGTTGTACGGGGCCTTGAGCAGGGACACCTTCCACTAGATTGGGTTTCTCGTGGCAGAGGGGTTGGAACTAGGTGATCTTTAAGATTCCTTCCCACACCATTCTATGATCATAAATTCCCTGTTTTTTTCTCATAGCAAATGCCCAACAGTTGTCTGGGAAGCACAAATTGTAGCTGGTCTGTTGCTGTAACGCTAAGTACTTGATTTTTCAGACAGGATTGCTGTTTCTCCCAAACTTATGGATGCAGAACATTCTCCTCTTCTAGACAACTAAAGCTTATTTAACTGAGCAGTAATTTCTTACCTCTTTAGGGAATAAGCCAAACATCTTTTCAGTCTCTGTGCAGAAAAAATGGTGAGGAAAACCAGATTTTCAGTTGTCTTTTCATCGCCTCTGCTGATTAATGTCAGTGCAAGACAACATTTAATATGCAAATATGTAATTGTGAAGCTTGAGCTGGATTAGATATGCAGATCTCTCTGCCGCTGATTTCTGGTATCACTGTGATGCAGCTGAGATGCCTTGGGCAATGTTCTTGGTATAGACCCAGTGTGTACTTAGAGTTAATCCAGACAATGGCTTCCAATTGTTTGCTGTCCTCTTTGTCCTAATGGAGAAGGAGGATTGAGGGCAGGAAGATCATCTAGTCATCAAAGCACTTCACCAGGAATCATGAGACCAGTTCTAGTCTTAGCACTGCCATGCAGCCCATCAGCTGTGCACTGCACTGCCCTGATGCTGGGTGAGTGGGACATGAGGCTTTTCCCTCAGGTAGGCCTTTTAGGAGAGGTCCTGCTCTAGGGATATGCCTTGTCCTTTGCTGCATCAAAAGAAGTGTGACCAGCAGGACAAGGGAAGTGCTTCTCCTATTCTGCTTTTGTGAGAGTCCCACCTGGAGTGCTGAGTCCAGTTCTGTGGCCCCCAGCACAAGAAAGACATGGAACTGTTGAGTCAGGTTCAGAGGAGGCCATGAAGATGATCAGAGAGCTGAAGCACCTCTCCTACAGGGACAGGCTGAAAGAGTTTGGGCTGTTCAGACTAGAGAAGAGAAGGCTCCAGGGAGACCTTAGAACAGCCATTGAGGGCTCTGGGAGAGGTGAGGAAGGACTTTTTTACAAGGGGGGGTTGGGGTAGAATGAGGGGGAATGGATTGAAGCTGGAAGAGGGGAGGTTTAGACTGGATATTAGGAAGAAATTCTTTACAGTGAGGGTGATGAGACACTGGAACAGGTTGCCATGGGAGATTGTGGATGCTCCTTCCCTGGAGATATTCAAGGCTAGGTTGGATGAGGCCTTGAGCAGCCTGGGCTAGTGAGAAGTAATCCTGCCAACCACAGGGGGTTTGGAACTAAATGATCCTGAAGGTCCCTTCCAACCCAACCCATTCTGTGAAACTATGTGACATGCTATGTGCCTCCTGTGTGTGGGCACTGCTCAGAAGCAGGTGATGCTCTCACTAAACAATGCTTTTTGCTTTGAAAGGATGGCCCCAGAGGTTGCAGCAGTGGAGAAGAACGGCGGATACAACCAGCTCTGCGATATCTGGGCCGTTGGCATAACCGCGATCGAACTGGCAGAGCTTCAGCCACCCATGTTTGATCTTCATCCCATGAGGTCTGGTAGCTGGGAACCCACTACGGGCCCAGTAGATGCACTTTAAGCTTCTCCATAGCTCAGAAGCTCACTCTTAACATTCCTTCATCAGTCATCTACTTTTTCATGTGTGAGCTGTGGCTGATTTTAAGATGAGCCTGAAGCCTCAGACTTAATTTAAGTGATAATTCCGGTTCTGAATTTAACACCACCACTTCTTAACACCTCCACTTTGTAGTGTCATCAACAAGGTGATTAAAAGCAAGTGTAGTAAACCACTACAGAATCTGTAACCTTATGTTTACATAACAGGATTATGTATGGAGATAAAAAGATTTTACTTAAAGATAAGAAAATCAAGAGCTTTACTATGTCAGTCCTCTAACACAGTATAGGCTAGAATCCAGTTTTGCCAGAGTGGCTGGAGAGCAGCCAAGAAGAAAGGTAGATAGTAGCTGAACATAAGCCAGCAGTGTGCCCAGATGGCCAAGAGAGCCAATGGCATCCTGGCCTGGCTCAGGAAGAGTGTGGCCAGTAGGATAAGGGAGGTTATTCTGCTCCTGTACTCAGCACTGCTCAGACTGCACACCTTCAGTGCTGTGTTCAGTTCTGGGCTCCTCAATTCAAGAGAGATGTTGAGATACTGGAAGGTGTCCAAATGAGGGTGACGAAGCTGGTGAGAGGCCTGGAGCACAGCCCTGTGAGGAGAGGCTGAGAACTGGAAGTGTGCAGCCTGGAGAAGAGGAGCCTCAGAGGTCACCTCATTGCTGTCTCCAACTCCCTGAAGGGAGGCTGTAGCCAGGTGGGGTTGGTCTCTTCTGCCAGGCAACCAGCAACAGAACGAGGGGACAGTCTCAAGTTGTGCCAGGGCAGGTCTAGGATGTTAGGAGGAAGTTTTTGCCATAGAGGGAGTGATTGGCACTGGAATGGGCTGCCCAGGGAGGTGGTGGAGTTGCCGTCCCTGGAGGTGTTCAAGCAAAGCCTGGATGAGGCACTTCGTGCCATGGTCTAGTGGCTTGCCTAGGGCTGGGTGCTAGGTTGGGCTGAATGATCCTGGAGGTCTCTTCCAACCTGGTTGATTCTATGATTCTCTGATAAAATATTAAAGTGCTTAGATATATGGTAATTATTTTCATTCCAATTGTAACTTGATTCTTCCTTTACCTTTAGGGCTTTGTTTTTAATGTCAAAAAGTAATTTTCAACCACCAAAACTAAAGGAAAAAGCAAAATGGTAGGTTAAACTCTTTCCTTTGTTCAATATTATGTAGTTGATGTGTGCAAATCTATTTTTCATTACTGAAGAAGGGAGGCAATGAAAAAAAGAATTAGTGCTTCTTTTAAACTTGGGAGTCTGGGAGGTGATTTCATCTGCAGGAAACCTCCCTGAGAGACAGCTAGCTGGTTTTTAGGTGACTGAGAGCAAACAAAAGGTTTAAGGTCCAGCAGCAGACATCTGCCTGTGGCAGGGGGGTTGGAACTAAGTGATCCTTAAGGTCACTTCCAACTGTGATTTTATGAATCTTCTGATGTGGCAGAAATCAGCAGTGTGAAACAGGACAGACCTACCTATGTAAATGGATCCCTGGCAGTGATCCAGAGGGAAATGGAATCTCCATTCTTCAGTCCTCATTGTATATTCTAGGAAGGAAAATTGGTTTTATTCTTCCCCCTTAATTCCTACTATAGAGCATTTGCAGTTCTCAATGAGGATAGGTAATCCCTTAATGCTTTCATGATTCTTCATCCTCTGATACCTTCCCAGTGGCTGTGGGATTTTGTGCCACACTTGCTAATATTTTATTTATGAGCCTCCAACCAATTCTGCTATGCAGGATGATTTTGCTTATTATGCTGCTCTGCAGGCTTTTTACCTGTGAGGTGTTTGAGTGGGCAGCCATGTGCTAAAGGAAGGGAGAAAACACTTTTAAGTGCACATTTCCTCTACTGAAACTGCTCAGCACTAACCCCAGCCAGTGCACTTTTCTTCTGCAGTGCTGCCTTCTTAGATACTAAGGCTGAAAGAGGAAGTGTTCCAGAATGATGGCATGAAAAGTGCCAATGTTATCAATTAAACAAAGATGGGAATATTTCTCTTCCAGTGCACCAGCTCTGGATCTAGCAGCTGTACACTTCACAAATACGAGCAGCTTGTTCTGTTTGGGAGCCTTTCTAACTTTCATGAACTAGATGGCTTTACAAACAGGACAAGATGTTGCTGAGGGTCTGGTAGCAGGGCAAAATACAGCTGTTATCTGACTGCTGAGCTTCAAATTGAGTTGCTTCACAGTATTACTGATGCCACTTCTGCTGGGCTGATTCTCAGCAGTGTGGGCAGCAGGTAGAGGGAGGGGATTTTGCCCCTCTGCTTTGCTGAGATTTCACCTGCAGTGCTGGGGCCAGGTTTGGAGTCCTCAGTACAGGAGAGACATGGAGCAAAGCTGGACATAGGTAGGTTCAGGCTGGACATGAGGAGGAAGTTCTTCAGCATGAGAGTGGTGAAAGGCTGGAATGGGTTGCCCAGAGAGGTGGTTGAGGCTCTGTCCCTGGAGGTGTTTAAGGCCAGGCTGGGTGAGGCTGTGGCCAGCCCGATGTAGGGTGGAGTGTCCCTGACCATGGCAGGGGGATTGGAACTGGATGATCCTTGTGGTCCCTTCCAACCCTGACTGATTCTATGACTCTTAAGTGATCCTCATATGCTGTATGAAGGTACATTCCCATCCCAGCCAGTTTATGATTCTAAGTATGTTTCATAATGTGATGTGAGAGCAAGCAGACTTCAGCTGATACTGTCCCCAAGAGAGGCATTAAAATGGTTGAGAAATTGTAGGTCCAGTCATAACATCAAGTCATAATTCAGATGTAAAAAGAGGAGAAGTGACACAGGCATCTAAGTTGTGCTGGAAATAGCCAGAAAGTATTTTAAAGGGTAACTTGAGTCTGTCTAGAGCATCATCTGTTATTTTCTTGCCTGTAGCCAAAAGCAGTGAAATGGGTAAATTGGTAAATTGCCTGATTTTGAGGGTTTGCTGGGTACACACCTGACCATTTTTATTTCTCAGACCTAATTCTCTTAACGGTTGAAGCTGGAAAAAATGGCTCTCTACATGTTTGATTTATTAACCATTTGGTTTGTTACCCATTGAAAATGTTTTCCATGAATCAAATGGTGGTTTTGTCCTATTTTGTTAAGTTGGAAGTGTAATTATTCAAACCTGAGAGGAGGCACCCAGACAACATTTTGATTTAGCACATCCTTTTGTAGTCTGTTTAGTAACAATGTTAAAAATCAAAAAGGTCTCCTTGAAAACTTAACCAGAAAGCATTTTCTCTTTTTTTTTTTCTTTCAGGTCATCTACATTCCATAATTTTGTCAAAATAGCACTTACAAAAAACCCAAAGAAGAGACCAACAGCAGACAGGCTCCTTTCTGTAAGTGACTCAAAACATTTTAGTGACATCAAAAAGGCAGTCTTGCTTCAAAGTGAGCAAAAGATCATAGCAAACCAAACTGGAACCGTTTTCTCCAAACCAAAACCTCCTTAGACCAAAGTGTCCCACCACTTTCCTCCAAACCAGACCTCCAGTGCACTCCCCCTACCCCCATGCCTCTCTAACCACCACCCCCCATACAAAACTCTAGTGACGTGGCTGAAATTCATCTTGCCAGATTCAGGGCCCTGCCAAGATTGTTTCAGGCCTTACTCCCATGTGGCCAGCAGGACCAGGAAAGTCACTCTGCCTCTGTACTCAGCACTGGTCAGGCCACACCTTGAGTGCTGTGTCCAGTTCTGGGCTCCTTAATTTAAGAAAGATGTTGAGGTGCTTAAATGTGTCCAGAGAAGGGCAACAATGCTGCTGAGGGGCCTGGAGCACAGCCCTGTGAGGAGAGGCTGAGGGAGCTGGGGGTGTGCAGCCTGCAGAAGAGGAGGCTCAGGGCAGACCTCATTGCTGTCTGCAACTCCCTGAAGGGAGGTTGTAGTCAGGTGGAGTTGGTCTCTTCTGCCAGGCATCCAGTGACAGAACAAGGGGACACAGTCTCAAACTGCAGCAGGGCAGGTTTAGGCTAGACTTTAGGAGGAAGTTCTTCACAGCAAGAGCGATTGGCATTGGAATGGGCTGCCCAGGGAGGTGGTGGAGTCACCATGCATGGAGGTATTTAAGAGGAGGCTGGATGAGGCACTTAGTGCCATGGTTTAGTTAATTAGAAGGTGTTGGGTGGTAGGTTGGAGTGGATGATCTTGGTGCTCTCTTCCAACCTGGTTAATTCTGTGATTCTGTCATTACAAAGATAAGGGAGCAGTATTGAGGAGAGAGAAAGAGAGGGGGAAGGAGGAAGATGCTGTCTCTGAAGCCACTTTTATAGGGATGCAGGACTTGTGGGAATGAAATAACCAACTATTACACTCTACAGTCCACTTTCTGGACCTCCCTAGCCTCTGGAGGCCCTCAACTTTATGGTTCTTAAAGGCACCCAGCCTCAAACCGTAGTATTTCTATTCTGATCTTACAATAAGGATGGTGAAATCCAAAGGAAAGACACTGGTCAGATATAGCAAGATTTGTTCAGTAGTAAGATTTTGGTGTGATTTTTGGTGGGAACAATTGCAGAACTTTGCTTCATGTTTTCTCTTCAGCATTATCCTCTCTGCAAGTGAGTGTCTCAGCCTCTTGGATATAGCTGCATGGGCGTTGACCATTCCTGTCACCTAAATAGAAAACAAATGTGTTTAGTGTTGTTCATCTACCTGGGTTTGGAGGAAAGGAGGCTGAAGGGAGACCTCCTCACTCTCTACAGCTCCCTGGAAGGAGGTTGGAGTGAAGGGGAGTTGGTTTCTTCTTCCTAGTGGCAAATGATAGAACAAGAGGAAATGGCTTCAAGTTGCACCATGGGAGGTTTAAATTGGACAGCAGAAGAAAATTCTTCACTGAAAGCATTCTCAAACACTGGAACAGTGTCCCCAGGGAGGTGCTTGAATCCCCATCCCTGAAGTTGTTTAAAAGCAAAAGAGATGTGATGCTGAGGGACATGGTTTAGCACCAGCCTTGGTAGAGTTTGCTAGTGGTTGGACTCAGTGATCTTAAAGGTCCTTTCCAACCAATATGATTCTCTAATTCAATTACTGCCTTCCAAAACTCTGCTGAAATACTTCTGTAAAAAGAGAAGTTCAGGTGTTAGTGTTTGTTTGACTCAGAATTTACTTTCCAATTGAAAACTGACCACAGGTGTGTTTTTTCCCCATACTTGTGGAGGTTAGAAAGCTTGGCCACGAAGGAGTCATTCAGTAACATTCTGCATTGGCTGTTTATTAATGTTACATAGCACTTGCATGTTGTAACTAGCTCTTTTCTGCACTTCTAGCATAGCTTTGTGGGGCAGCCTGGTCTTTCAAGATCTTTAGCAGTTGAGCTGTTGGATAAAGTTAATAATCCTGACAACCATACACACTACAGTGAAGTTGATGATGATGATTTTGAGGTGAGAACATCTTTTATTTTCTGTCTTTAGGTAAAACTGCAGTTTAAATAACCTGCTTTGCTTTGGGAAGGTAAGGTTGCAGCTTGAAGGAACATTATCCCAGCGTTTCTGGCAGGAGAAGCCAGGAAGCACTGTCACAGCTCTTGTCAAACCTCTGCTGTGGGGCTAGAGAAGGATCCTGTGCGTGGGTTCTGCGAGGCTGAGGCTGAGGCTGGTCCAGAGGATGCCAGAAGATGATCTGAGGGTTTGAGCACCTCTCCTGTGAAAACAGGCTGAGAGAGTTGGGGGTGTTCAGCCTGGAGAAGAGAAGGCTCTGGGGAGATGTTAGAGCAGCTTCCAGCAGTTGAAGTGAGCTACAGAAGAGCTGTAAAGGGACGCTTTACAAAGGCATGGAGCAATGGGGCAACAGGTGATGGCTTCAAACTGGAAGGAGATGGATTGAGATCTGGAGGGAGAAATTGTTCTCTATGAGAGTGGTGAGGCACTGGAACAGGTTACCCAGAGAAGCTGTGGAGTCTCCATGCCTGGAAGTGTTCAGAAGGAGGTTGTATGGGGCCTTGAGCTACCTGGTCTAATGTCACCTGCGTGGCAAGAATTGAAAATGAATGATCTTGAAGGTCTCTTCCAACCCAAACCATTCTGTGAATCTGCAAGGGTCAGAAATGAATGATCTTGAAGGTCCCTTCCAACCCAAACCACTCTGTGAATCTACACTGTTTGTGTATAGAAGGATCCTTCTATCCTTAGTACTCTTCAAGTATCTGAAGGGAGCCTACAGGAGGGCTGGGGAAGGGACTATTGACAAGGTCTTCTAATGACAGGATGAGGAGGAATGGGTTTGAACTGGCAGAGGAGAGATTAAAACTGGATGTTAGGAAGAAATTGTTTGCAGTGAGGGTGGTGAGACACTGGCACAGGTTGCTTAGGGAGGTTGTGGAGCACAGAAGCACAGAATGTGATCTTTGTTCACCTCCCTGGAGGTGTCTGAGGCCTTGAGTGACCTGTTCCAGTGGGAGGTGTCCTTGCCTATGGCAGGGGGGTTGCAACTGGACGAGCTTTGAAGTACCTTCCGACCTAAACTGTTCTTTGGTTCTGTACAGAAACTGTGAGGCTGGGACAAAGGTTGGGTGCATGCTACAGTGTATGACTTGAAAGAACTCTTAGAACTCTTCTTTCTCCCTCTTGGTTTGGTTGTGGGTTGAGATTCAACAAATCCATGCCAGAGAAGGGCTGCTGGGTTGATCAGAGGGCTGGAGCACCTATCCTATGAGGACAGACTGAAAGAGTTGGGGCTGTTCGGTCTGGAGAAGAGGAGGCTCCCAGGTGACCTTATTGTGGCCTTTCAGTATCTGAAAGAGGCCTCCAAAAAGGCTGGAGAGAGACTTTTAAGGATATCAGGGAGTGACAGGACTAGGGGCAATGGAGTGAAGCTGGAGATGGGTGGGTTCAGGCTGGATGTGAGGAGGAAGTTGTTGAGCATGAGAGTGGTGAGAGGCTGGAATGGGTTGCCCAGGGAGGTGGTTGAGGCCCCATGGCTGGCGGTCTTTAAGGCCAGGCTGAATGAGGCTGTGGGCAGCCTGCTCTAGGGTAGCTTGTCCCTGCCCATGGCAGAGGGGTTGGAACTGGCTGATCCTTGTGGTGCCTTCCAACCCTGACTGATTCTATGATTCTATGCTGTTTCTCATCCTTTCTCTTTCTGGCCCTTGCAGCCTCATGCCATCGTCCGCCATACGATTCGATCCACAAACAGGAACATCAGGGCAGAGAGAACAGCGTCGGAGATCAACTGTATGTACCTGATTCGCTTTGCCTCTGCTGTGCTCTTGGCTTGCTTCTACCAGTGATGGATGTTGGTGTGGCTCTTTTGTGGTGTTCTCTGCAAAGTCCTTTCTGCATTGGCACTTCTGAGAGAAAGAATGAGGAGAAAAAAACAGCACATTGCAAGAGGGCTGCAAAGATGCTGAGGGACTTGGAGCAGTTATGAGGAGAGACTGCGGGAGTTGGGGTTGTTTAGCCTGGAGAAGAGGAGGCTCAGGGCAGACCTCATTGCTGTCTACAACTCCCTGAAGGGAGGCTGTAGCCAGGTGGGGTTGGGCTCTTCTGCCAGGCAAGCAGCAACAGAAGAAGGGGACACAGTCTCAAGTTGTGGCAGAGGAGGTCTAGTCTGGATGTTAGGAGGAAGTTGTTGGCAGAGAGAGTGATTGGCATTGGAATGGGCTGCCCAGGGAGGGAGGGGGAGTTGCCATCCCTGGAGGTGTTGAAGCAAAGCCTGGATGAGGCACTTAGTGCCATGGTCTAATTGATTGGATAGGGCTGGGTGCTAGGTTGGGCTGGATGAGCTTGGAAGTCTCTTCCAACCTGGTTGTTTCTATGATTCTTCCAAAACAAGGAGCTGTACTCTGAAGGCCAAAACCACTAATAACAAGCAAACAGAAAACAAAAAGAGAGTTTATAATGAGAATTACATATTTTCACAGGAGGATGTTGAGTGTCATGGTGTGATGAGCAAATACAGAACAAACCTAGCATTTTGTACTTGAGAGCAGATTTAGACTAGATGGTAGAGAGAAATTCTGTACAATAAGGGCAGTGAGACATTGGAATGGGCTGCCCACGAAGGTCATGGATGCCCTCTCCCTGCAGAGGTGTGAGACCACACCTCGAGTACTGTCTCCAGTTTTGGTCACCACAGTCTAGGAGGGACATTGAGGTGCTGGAGCAGGTGCAGAGAAGGGCAATGAGGCTGGGGAGAGGTCTGGCAAACATGAGCTATGAGGAGTGGCTGAGGGAGCTGGGCTTGTTTAGTCTGGAGAAGAGGAGGCTGAGAGGGGACCTTATTGCCCACTACAACTCCCTCAAAGGAGGTTGTAGTGAGGCTGGAGCTGGTCTCTTCTCCTCAATTACTAATGCTAGGACAAGAGGAAATGGCCTCAAGTTGCATCAGGGGAGGTTGAGGTTGGCTGTTGGGAGGAAGTTCTTTCCTGAGCAGTTGGTCAGGCACTGAAACAGGCTGCCCAGGGAGGTGGTGGAGTCACCATCCCTGGAGATGTTTCAAAGGAGAGTGGATGTGGTGGTTGAGGCTGTGGTCTAGTGCTGACGGATGCTGGGATGAAGGTTGGACTGGCTGATGCTGGTGGTCCTTTGCAACCCTAGCGCTTCATAGTGATGAGATGTTGTGCTGAGGGACTTGGTTTAGTCAAGGACTTGTCAGTGTGAAACTAATGATGGGACTCGCTGGCCTTGAAGGTCTTTTCCAATCTAAGAATTTCTGTGATTCTGTTCAAGGGCAGGCTGGATGAAGCCTTGAGCAACCTGGTCTAGTGCAAGGTGTCCCTGCCCGTAGCAGGCGGTTGGAACCCTAAGGTCCCTTCCGACCCAAACCATTCTGTGAATGTAGAGTCTTGCACCTGGAAAGAACAACCCCAGGTATCAGTATAGCTTAGGGACTGGCCTCTTGGAAGGCAGTGAAGGGGAAAAGGATTTGGGGCCCTAGTTGATGAGGGGTAGAGCATGAGTCACAATGTGCACTTCTGGCCAGGAGGGCCAGTGCCATTCTGGTTGAATTAGAAGGGCTGTGGTTAGGAGGTTGAGAGAGATTCTCCTGCCCCTCTACTCTGCCCTGGGGAAGCCACATCTGGAGTACTGTGTCCAGTTCTGGGACCTCCAGTTGAAGAGGGACAGAACTGCTTGAGAGTGTCCAGCACAGAGCCACAAAGATGCTGAAGGTAATGGAACATATCTGTTAGTAGGAGAGCCTTAGAGAGCTGGGGCTGTGCTGCCTGGGGAAGAGGAGACTGAGAGGTGACCTCATCAGTGGTTATCAGTATGTGCAGGGGGAGTGCCAGGAGGCTGGAGCCAGGCTCTGCTGGGTGATGCCCAGTGACAGGACAAGGGGCAGTGGCTGGAGGCTGAGGCATAGGAAGTTTCCTTTAAACCTCAGGAGGAACTTTTTTCCCTGCGAGGGCGACAAAGCACTGGAAGAGGCTGCCCAGGGGGGTTGTGGAGTCTCCCTCTCTGGAGATATTCCAAACCTGCCTGGCTGTGTTCCTGTGTGATCTGGTATAGGACATTCTGCTCTTGCAGGGGGGTTAGACTGGAGGAGTTTTGGGGGTCCTTTCTAGCCCCTGACATTCTGTGAATCCTATGAAACCACTTTGTGCCCCTTAGCTCTCCTGTCCAGGGTACACACTAACATAATGCCTTTTTTTTTTCCTTCACATAAAACCTTTTATTTGATTTCCAGATCTTAATATGTAAATCACTTGGATCTAAGTTGAAAATTTGAGGGTAAAAAAAGGATTTCTTCAGATTAGGATTAACATCTTTTGTAGTTTAAATCTGTTCTGCTCCTCTGCATCTCCTACGTGACACTTATAGGAAGCTTGCTAGTGAAAAACCTCTTTGTTTTTAATTCTCTTACATGCATTACCAGAAGCATGTGGTTAGGCAGTTGCAGTTTGTGTACTTCTGCTGTTTGCTTTTGGTCTGTTTCTTGCGGGTTTCATGTTTGCAAACCTAAATATTTAGACAATAAGGCTGATATTTAAATGCTGCTTGGATTTTGTAGGCAAATTAAGTCTTGCATGCATAAGGTTTGGATCTGTTACAACCTGTGTTTCACTGTAGTAAGCAATGGAAGAGCCCTGTGTGTATTGAATTGTAAATTAATTGCAGAGTAAAGTGTAAATTAAAAGGAGATTCTGTGTATTAAAACTGAATTTGTTCTGTTCTGCAGTTGATAAGCTGCAGTTTGAGCCCCCTCTGCGGAAAGAAACAGAAGCTCGGGATGAAATGGTAAGAACAAGCTTATTTTTTGTCTTGCATTCAGTTATCATTACTTCACTGTTTCTTGGTTCAGCTCTGAGTCTAAGTCTCTGAACCATCCAGGTCATCAGAAGTCCACTCTGGGTCCCCAGACAGTTGCCATACTCTGAAGAAAATTCTCCCTGCATTCTGCTTTCTGCAGTCATGCTTAGATGAAAACAAACAACCACCACCAGCACATGCCAATTAATTTGATAATGTAAAAAGGCTTCTCAGCATTTCACTCCCTGATCTTCCCATCATCAGGGTTTATTTGCTGCTTGTTTCATAGAAGGCCTCCAGCTTTCACACAGCTGGTTTTGCCCCTGTGATCTGCTGCTGTTTGTCTCAAACCTCAGCAGTTTGTTGCACGTCAGCTAACTAATGTTCTTTGGGCTTAGAATGTGCCCATGTACAAAAAGGCTCTATTTTTTTAGTAGCTGTTGTGAACAGCAACAGCTGCTCTTAGTCTGGGTTTGGAGACATCAGTGCTCAGCACTCCAGCAAGCCCCCTTTCCTGCTTTTCCACCAGGTAGGTGCCAGTTCAGCTTGGGTTTGAGTGTGAATGAGATCTCTAAGTTTAATTATCAGTGAGGTCCCCTCAATGCCATGCCTAGCAATAGGAATTCTCCCACCTTTTGCTGATAGCATCTTATACAAGTTTGGAAGATGGCTGCACTATGTTCTCCTGCTGGAAGAATCTTGGAAGTGCCCCGAGTGGAAAATCCTTTTTGGGTTTTCATCACTTGATACTGGCATTAAACCCAGCTGGTGGAGTCACCATCCCTGGATGCCTTCAAGAAACATGTGGATGTGGCACCTGGAGACATGGTTTAGTGGCTGTGGTGGTGGCTGGACTTGATGATCTGGGAGTTTTTTTCACACAGCCACCTCGTTCTCCTTCACACTGAAGCTGGTTTTGGGTTAGGGTGGATTTCTTTCCTGAACAGGGTCTGTACCAGAGATGCTGCCAGACTGCACTGAGAGTGATCCAAGCCTGCAGCTACGTTTTGATAATCACCAACATCAACTCCCTCCTAATTTTGTTCTGACACGTGAAGGTCACCCTTACTCCGAGCCTCCTAGCTCAGAAATCACACAGGAGGACACTCCAGGTGCTCTGGGCACTTTCAGTTGAATTGCAGAAGCAACAAGATAGGATATTAGAAACAATTTCTTTGCTGCAAGAGTGGTCAGGCATTGGAACAGGCTGCCCGGGGAGGTGGTGGAGTCACCTTTCCTGGAGGTGTTCAAGAAATGTGTGGACATGGCACCTGGGGACATGGTTTAGTGGCCATGGTGGTGGCTGGACCCCATGATCTGGGAGGTCTTTTCCTACCAAAACAATTCTAGGATTCTATAACTCTTGATCTGGCCTCTCCAGTTCAAGAGAGACAGGGAGCTAATGGAGAGTCCAGTGAAAGCTCTGAAGGTGCTGAGGAGCCTGGAGCACCTCTGTGAGGAGGAAAGGCTGAGAGCCCTGGGGCTGCTTAGCCTGGAGAAGATCAGCCCCAGAGGGGATCTGATCAGTGCTCAGCAAGAACTAAAAGGGTAGTGGGAAAAGGATGTGGCCAGACCCTTCTCAGTGGTGCTCAGGGACAGGACAAGGGGCAGTGGGCAAAAACTGGAACCCAGGAGCTTCCATATGAATAGCAGGAAAAAATCCTTTGATGTGAGGCTGCCAGAGCTCTGGAACAGGCTGCTCAGCCATGGTTTAGTGACCATGGTGGCCTTTGGTTGAAGGTTGTACTCAATGATCTTAGAGGTCTTTTCCAACCCGAAGAATTCTGTGATTCTGTAAACCATTTTCAGGTGCTGCTTGTAAATTTGAGTCCTAAGAAGAAGATAATTTTTCAGTAGTTAATTTCTAACTAGATTGCATGATGTGATTTTCCTTGATTTTACTGCTTATGGGTCACTCTGCAGGGCTTGGCAATCTCCCAAGCCTCTTCACATGCGCTGGATAAGGTATTTCAGTTGCACAGGTAGAGGAAAATAACAGTTTGTGCCTTTTCAGGTTGTGGCAGCTGGTGCTGACTTTGCTTCACATTGGAATCCTTTTGTTGATGGTGGAAGCAGCAAGTAAGTACAAAGATTAAAGCCATCTTTTATCTCTATGGCTTAAAATGAGAATTAAGCAAGAACAATTGAGCTACAGTGCCAAATTAACCCATAAGCCCTAATCCAGTGCCATGGTCTGGTTGATTGGATAGGGCTGGGTGATAGGTTGGACTGGATGGTCTTGGAGGTTTCTTCCAACCTGGCTGATTCTATGCCAGCTCTGAAGCTGCAGATGTAGCAGTGCAATGGCTTCCATTCAGAGTGTGTCACACAAACCAAGATGGGTTTGGACCTTTGAGACCTCCACTGTCAACCTGCCTTCTCTGCTGCTCGCACAAGTGCAAGACAATCACATGTACGTCCCTGCTCTGGCAGGGGGGTTGGACTTGATGATCTATGATCCAACCCCTAACATCCTGTGATCCTGTGAGATTAAAGGAGATTTTACTCAGTTAATGTTAGTGTTACGAGTGTGGTTAGGTTTTGGGTTAGATTTAGGGTTAAGGTGTGGGTTCTGGTTAGTGTTAGGGTTAGCTTTAGTGTTAGGTTAAGGGTCATGGTGACAAGATGGGTTAGGATTAGGGGTAGGGTTAGACTAAGAGGGTTAGAATTAGGGTTAAGGGATATAGTTAGGTTTAGTGTTAGGGGTAGACTAAGGGTTAGGGTTATGATTACAGTTGGGGTTAGCATTAGGGTTAGGGATCGAGTTAAGGTTAGACTAAGGGTTAGGGTTATGATTACAGTTCGGGTTAGCATTAGGGTTAGGGATCGAGTTAAGGTTCGACTAAGGGTTAGGGTTATGATTACAGTTCGGGTTAGCATTAGGGTTAGGGATAAAGTTAGGGTTAGACTAAGAGTTAGGGTTAGAATTAGGGTTAGAGTTAGTTTTAGGGTTAGGGTTAGACTAAGGGTTAGGGTTGTGATTAGAGTTAACGTTAACATTAGGGTTAGGGATAAAGTTAGGGTTAGACTAAGGGTTAGGGTTATGATTAGGGTTAGGTTAGGGTTTGGGTTAGTGATTAGGGTTAGGTTAAGGGTTAGGGTTATGCTTTGTGTTAGGTTTGGGTTAGAGTAATGGTTAGTGTTCTGGTTAGTGTAAGGGTTAGCTTTAGTGTTAGGTTAAGGGTCATGGTGACAAGATGGGTTAGGATTAGGTTAAGGGTTAGGGTTAGGTTAAGGGTTAGAGTTGGTCTAGGGTTTGGTTTAGAATAGAGGTTAGGGTTATGATAAGGGTTAGGTTAAGAATTAGGGTTAGGTTTAGATTAATGGGTAGAGCTAGGGTTAGGGTTAGCGTTAGGTTAAGGTTTTGGGTTTAGTTTAGGATTAGTGCTTAGGGTTAGGTTAAGGGTCAGGGAGAGTTTAAGTGTTAGGCTGAGGGTCAGTGTCAGGAGTAAGGTTAGGTTTTGGGTTAGGTTAAGTCTTAAGGACAGGTTAAGGATTAGGGTTAGGATTAGCTTAAGAATTAGGTTTAAATTGACTGGTCATTCTCTTGGAGAATGGGTTGTAAACATCTTTTAACCAACAACAGGGTTTGGTTTATGCTTTTTGTTGTTCCCTATTTGTAGATAGGAAAGGAAATGTAGGTTTGTGGCCAGTACACTGAAATAATGCAGCCAAAGGCAATTTTCTGAAGCTGAGATGGAAACCTTGCAAAGGTGGATTTGTAGGCTGGGTGTTAGGAGGAAGTTCTTCACAGAGAGAGTGGTTTGCCATTGGAATGGGCTGCCCAGGGAGGTGGTGGAGTCACCATCCCTGAAAGTGTTCAAGAAAAGACTGGTTGAGGCACTTAGTGCCATTATTTAGTTGATTGGACAGGGCTGGGTGATAGGTTGGACTGGACTGGATGATCTTTGAGGTCTCTTCCAATCTGGTTGATTGTATGATTCTGAGCTGTGGCTGTAACATCCTGTGACACTGCATGTTCATAGGCCTGAAGTTGGGGCTTTGCAAGAAAGTTCTGAATATGTTCCCCAGGGCTCAGTGCTGGAGCCAGTTCCTTGTAGTATCTTTCTAATGATTTGGATAAGGGGATCAAGACACCTTCAGTAAGTTTGCAGGTGACACCAAGCTGGGAGGGAGAGGTCATCTGCTTGAGATCCTACAGAGGGACCTAGTTAGGCTGGATCAATGAGCTGAGGCCAGTGGGATGATTTCCAACAAGGCCAAATGCTGGGACCTGCACTTTGGTCACAATAGTCCCTATGAACACTCCAGGCATGAGACTGAGTGTCTGGAAACTACCTGGTGGAAAAGGACCTGGGGGTGTTGGTCGATAGCCAAGGGAAGATGAGCCAGTGTGTGCTCAGGTAGCCAAAAAGGCCACCAGCATCAGCACACAAAGAGGCCACCTGGATCAGCAATAATCTGACCAGCAGAACCAGGGAAGAAATTGTGCCACTTTACTCAACACTAGTGAGGCCTCACCTTGAATACTGGGTCCAGTTTTTGGTTTCTCCATCCAAGAAGGACACTGAGGTGCTGAAGCATGTCTGGAGCAGGGCAACAAAGCTGGTGAAGTGTCTGGAGAAGCAGGTCTTGTGAGGAGCAGCTGGGGGAGCTGGGATTGTTTAGTCTGGAGAAGGGGAAACTGAAGGGAGACCTTCTGGCTTTCCACAGCCTTCTGAAAGGAGGCTAGAGCCAGGTGGAGGGGGTTGGTCTCTTCTCCCGAGGAGCAAGTGCCAGGACAAGATGGAACGCCCACAGGCTGCACCAGAGTAGGTTTAAGTTGGATATTAGAAGAAACTCCTTTCCTGAGAAGGTTCTGAAAGACTGAAACAGTCTCTCCATGGAGGTGCTTGAATCCCCATCCCTGGAGGTGCTTCAAGGATGTAGTGCTGAGGGACATGGTTTAGTGATGGGGTTAGTCACGTTAGGTTAATGATTGATTTGATGATCTTAAGGATTTTTTCCAGCCAAAACAATTCTCTGATCCTGTGTTGCAGCACAGTCAGAACATCTTCACAACTGCTTCTGCTGTGGGTGTCTGATCTGGAATACATTCACGTTCTGTTTGGACTGAAATGTTGCAGGTGTAGAGGTGCTGTGACTGATCTCCCCTGGGATAAAGCAGGGCCTGAAGTAAGGGAGCAGAGCTCTGTCCAAGCAGGGACTAGGATTTGTTAGATTTGTGACTCTTTTTTTGCTGCAAAATACTGGATTCTGTCTTCAAAGGCAATCTGAATTTGCAGAGAATCTGGAAGTTCAGCAATACAGCTGTCAGGAAAGATGGTATTTGAGTTGAAAATAATTGCTCAGCCTCAAGAGCCTATTTCCCATCTTTATTTGGAACTGAGCAGCAGACAGTGAGTGGTTTTGGCTTTTTTGTTGTGCTTGTTGCAGATAAAGCCTTGCATAAGATGTCAGCTGACACTACAGCCCCCTGGAAAGCTCTGTCACTGACATCACCCATGCTTGGGTCTTTTTAAGTTCAACCTCTTTTGTTCTCACTCTCATTGTAGTAAAAGCTCAGGGTGGGTTTTTTAGGTCCTGCAGTAAGGGCAGCAAGTCCTTTCCTTCCTCTCAGGCTTGCTTTGTGTGACCTTGATGAGCTGCAGATTGAAAGTTTCTCTGCAGACAGCTGGAATCTGCAGGTTCAAAGAGCAGGGAGGGAGGGAGGGAGGGAAACTCCTCCTGACAAAGTGACTTCTTGATTTGATTCTAGTTCTGTAGCAGGGAGGAAAATTCCTCCTGACAAAAGCAACTCCTTGATTTGATTCTGGTTCTGTAGCAGGGAGGAAAATTCCTCCTGACAAAAAGTAACTTTTTGATTTGATTGTGTTTCTTTAGCCTTGTCAAGATGGTCTATACCAGGCTGTATTAAGACCAGACTTAATGTAGCTGCAGCAAATGTTTTGAGGGCTATATGGAGATTCAGGATTGAAAAGACAGGCATGAAGTTACTGAGTGGTGAATCTGTGCTGCTTACTTGGAAACCACTTCCAATTAGAAAGATAAACAGGAAATACACAGCTCCAGCAGTTCTGAGTAACAGCAGGGGTGCACAGAGAGGATGTTTGCTGGGGGGGTCCTCACTTTTCCTGCCCTTGGGCAGTTATCAGAGTGAATGGTAACTGAGACTCACAGATTGCATTGGATTGGAAGTGACCTTCAAACATCATCTTGTCCAACCCCTTTGCAGACAGCAGAGACACCTCCAACTAGCTCAGGCTGCCCAGGGTCACATAAAGTCTCATCTGGAGTATCTCCAGGGACAGGACCTCAACCACATCTCTGGGCAACCTCTTCCAGTATTTCACCACTCTCCTGGTAAAGAATTTCCTCCTGATGTCCAATCTAAATCTACTCTGCTCCAGTTCCAGGTCCTATCTGCGACTTGGGCATTACTTGACTGAAAGGGGAGTATCAAAATCTGTACCTGGTGGTTGAGCTGATTTCTGTTTGTTTTGGTTTTGTTTTTTTCCTCTTTATTTTAATCATTTTAAAATGATTTTTATATATTTTCTCTGATTTGGAGGTGGGGTTTGGTTGATGCTTAGACTTCCCATTTTTCCCTGTTGGCAATTGCCTGCTGCTTTCCCTTCAGAAGTAACTTCCAGGGGAATTTTACCTGAATCCAAATTTTGGCTGGCTTAGTTTTTCACAGAGTAGCCAGGTTGGAAGGGACATCAAGGGCCATCTAGTCCAACCTTTCTAGGTAACAGTGGAGTTCAAATAACAGGATGTTGTTTTCCTATTCATTACAAGAGGGACATGGAAGTGTTGGAGTGAGGGCCATGAAGATGCTCAGAGGGCTGCAGGAGCTCTGCTCTGAGGACAGGCTACGAGAGTTGGGGCTCTGCAGCCTGGAGAAGAGAAGGCTTTGAGGAGACCTTATAGCAACCTTCTAGTATCTGAAGGAGCCCTACAGGAGGGCTGGGGAGGGACTATTGACAAGGTCTGGTAATGGCAGGACGAGGAGGAATGGGTTTAAAGTGGCAGAGGGGAGATTGAAAGTGGATGTTAGGAAGAAGCTGTTTGCAGTGAGGGTGGTGAGACACTGGCACAGGTTGCCCAGGGAGGTAGTGGAGCACAGATCTCTGATCACATTCTGTGCTCCACAGCCTCCCTGGAGGTGTCCAAGGCCAGGTTGGATGAAGCCTTGATCAACCTGTTGTAGTGGAGGTGTCCCTACCCATGGCAGGGGTTTGGAACTGGCTGAGCTTTGAGGTCCCTTCCAACCTAAACCATTCTATGTTTCTGTTAGCCCTGTGGTCATGACGTGGAACGTGGAAGGATGCAGGAGTTGGTGGAGTGCAGGGGTGCCTGCTCTGCAGGCAGAGATTTGGGCTCAACCTGGTAGCTGCTACAGCCTGAACAAGCTTGTCCCTGGTTGAAGGATATGGAACTGTTAGAATGAGTTCAGAGATGAGCCACAAGGATGATCCAAGGGACACCTCTGCTGTGAGGACAAGCTGAAAGAACTGTAGTGCTAGAGAAGAAAAGACTCCAGGGAGACCTTATAGCAGCCTTCCAGTACCTGAAGGGAACCTGCAGGAAGGCTGGTGAGGGACTTTTCTTAAGGGTGTCCTACCAACAGGACAAGGGGAATGGTTTTAAGCTGAGGGGAGTAGGTTTAGACTGGATCTTATGAAGAAGTTCTTTAGTGTGAGAGTGATGAGACTGGAATGGGTTGCCCAGAAAACACTCTCTGGAGGTGTTCAAGACCAGGTTGGATAAGGCCTTGGGCAACCAAGTCTAGTTGAGAGGTGTCCCTGACCGTGGCAGGAAGGTTGGAGTAGATGATCTCTAAGGTCCCTTTCAACCAAAACCATTCTGTGATGATTCTGTGAACACCAAGACAACTTCTGAGCCATCTCCTCCACCTCACAATTGCTCCATGGAGCCTTCACAACATCACATCAGAATGCTGAAGACTGCTTTTAGTTTAGTTTAGATTTATACTTTAAATGATTTTTTTTTTCATGTCATTTCATTTAGGTTTGTTTTTTAATATACATGTTAAAAATTGCCATTTTGGCCTAAATTTCCCAGCTTTTGTTTGTATCAAGACTATATTTTCAGTGCTGCATTGCTCCTCTAGTCACAATTATCTTTTTATTACCATGGAGTTAAAAATAGATATTTAAAAATATAGATACAAACATAGCAAAAATATATAGGACAAGGGAGAATGGATTGAAGCTAGAAGAGGGGAGATATAGACTGAATATTAGGAAGAAATCCTGTACAGTAAGGCTGGTGAGACACTGGAACAGGTTGCCCAGGGAGGTTGTGGATGTCCCTTCCCTGTGGAGGTGTTCAAGGGCAGGCTGGATGAGGTCTTGAGCAACCTGCCCATGGTGGGAGGGTTTTGAACTAGATCATAGAATCATAGAATGGTTTAGGTTGGAAGGGACCTCAAGGATCATTCAGCTCCAACCCCCTGCCATAGGCAGGGACACCTCCCACTAGAGCAGGTTGCTCAAGGCCTCATCCAGCCTGGCCTTAAATGCCTCCAGGGAGGTATTTAAATGGTGATCACACAGATTCACAGTGGTCTTGAAGGTCTCTTCTAACCCAAACTATTCTTTGATTCCCTGAATATACAACAAGCCAAAAATGTATATATGTAAAAGACTAAAGGAGAAAATTTCCCTTTTTGAAAGGTTTTCTCCATCTAGTTGGTTGGATGGGGCTGGGTGATAGGTTAGACTGGAGGAGCCTGGAGGTCTCTTCCAACCTGGTTGACTCTATGATCTGTCTCCCAGTAACTTCCTTTGTTTTCATCTCTTCTTCATTCTTTTTGTATCTCATGTTGTGCTGGGTTTAGATATTCAGCACTGAAAATACATGGTAGGGAAATGAAAGAGGAGTTGATGGTGTCTGGGATGTAAGAGCTTCAGTGAATATTAGGATGTTGGCTAGGGGAAGGGAAGGACTGTAAGAGAGACACAGGTACCACAAGAGAGACATAGACCTGCTAGAGTGAGCCCAGAGGAGGCCAGCAAGATGATCAGAGGGCTGGAGCAGCTCTCCTATGAAGAAAGGCTGAGAAATTTGGGGCTGTTCAGCATGGAGAAGGCTCTAGGGAGACCTTCGAGCAGCCTGTAGAGGGGACCTAGAGCAAGGCTGGGGAGGGACCGTTGAAAAGGGCTTTGTAGTGATAGGACAAGAGGCAATGGATGGAAACTAGAGCAGGGTAGGTAGAGGTTGGACATTAGGAGGAAGTTCTTGACAATACTCAAGTATTGTGTTCAGTTTTGGGCACTGCAGTACAAAGGAGATGTGGAGGTGCTGGAGTGGGGCCAGGGGAGGGCAACAAAGCTGGGGAAGGGCTTGGAGAATGAATCTTACGAGGAGCGACTGAGGGAGCTGGGGATGGGTAGTGTGAGGAAGAGGAGGCTGAGGGGAGACCTCATTGCTGTCTACAGCTACCTGAAGGGACGCTGTGGAGAGGCTGCTGCTGGGCTCTGCTCACAGGTCACTGGAGACAGAACAAGGGGGAATGGCCTCAAGCTGAGGCTGGGGAGGTTTAGATTGGAGATTAGGAAAAAGTTTTTCAGGAAGAGAGTGGTCAGGGACTGGAATGAGCTGCCCAGGGAGGTGGTGGAGTCACCCAGCCTGGATGTGCTTAAGGGTGGTTTCTTTGTGGTGTTTAGGGCTATGGTTTCAGGTGAATGTTGGAGAGTAGGGTTCTAGGTTGGGCTTGGTGATGCTGAGAGGCTTTGCCAGCCTGCATGTTGCTGTGAGAGTGGTGAAATTCTGGAACAGGTTGCCCAGGGTGTGGTTGAGGTCCCATCCCTGGAGAAATTCAAGATCAAACTTGGTGCAGCCCTGGGCAGCCTGATCTAGTTGGAGGTGTCCCTGCTGACTACATGAGGATGGGACAAGATGATTTTTGAGGGTCTTTTACAACCCAGTGCAATCCGTGAATCTGTATGAAATGTCAAGGGATGGGACAAGCGGAAATAGCCTCAAGTGTGCCAGAGGAGGCTTGAGTTGGATGTGAGGAACAAGAAGAGTGTGTCCAGCAGATCAAGGGAGGTTCTCCTTCCCCTCTAGTCTGCCCTGCTGAGACCCCATTTTGAGCACTGCCTTCAGTTTTGGGCTCCCCAGTTGAAGAGGGACAGGGATCTGCTGGAGAGGGTCCCACAGAGGGCTTCGAGGATGATGAGAGGACTGGAGCACTGCCTGATGAGGAGAGGCTGAGGGACCTGAGGCTGTTTAGTCTGGAGAAGAGAAGACTTAGAGGGGATTTGATAAATGTTTATAAACACCTGAGGGCTGGGGGTCAGGAGTGGGGGGGACAGGCTCTGATCACTGCTCCTGGGATAGGACAAGGAGCAATGAATGGAAGCTGCAGCACAGGAGGTTCCAGCTCAACACAAGGGGGAACTATTTTCCTGTAACGGTCCCAGAGCACTGGCACAGGCTGCCCAGAGAGGTTGTGGAGTCTCCTTCTCTGGAGCCTTTCAAGGCCTGTCTGGATGTGTTCTTCTGTGATCTGTGCTAGGTTGTGTGGTCCTTCTCTGACAGAGGAGTTGGACTCGATCTCCTTGGGTCCTTTCCAACCCCTGACATCCTCTGAGCCTGTGAACAATTTCTTCTCTGAAAGGGTGGTCAAGCCCTGGAACAGGCTGCCCAGGGAAGTGGTGGTGTCCTCATCCCTGGAGGGATTTCAAAGCCAGGTAGATGTGGTACTGAGGGACATGCTTTAGTAATAAACAGTTAGACTTTGTGATCTCAAAGGTCTTTTCCAACCAAAACCAATTCTGTGATCCTATGAAACGAGAAAGGGCTTAGTGCAGTGAGCAGGAGAGGGAAAGGGCTGGGAGATGCTTGCTATGAAACCGGTGACATCACCAACGGCTGTAGCTGCCTGTGCCAACCTCGGAGCAGAGCTCTTAATGTTATGAACATTTCACCTAGGGGTCTGCTTACAAAATTTGGCGATGGGATGGAAGAGATTGAAGAGTGAGTGCACCTCCGCCCCGTGCAGCTGCGTTTGACCCCATGTGGCGCTCGCTAAAGCAGGCAGCCTTCTGGCAGAACCTCTTCCCCTAAAGCGCTGCAGGCAGCTTTGCCACTCATCAAAAAGGGAGGGCTGGCTGCACTCAGAGGTCTAATACGTGCTTGACTGTTTAACTGATCCTCAGGAGAATGTCTGCAGAGCAATGCTTCCTTCCCTCCCTCCCTCTCCTTCCTGAGGTTGTCTTAGAGTGCCTAACGCTCTAAAGCAGATTTTGTGTCGATTAATCCATCGATCATCAGCCAAGCCCAGTAAAGACAGGACGTGAAGTTGTTCCTGCAGAGCTCTGGTGGAGTATGTGCAGCTCTTCTGGTGCCCCAAACAATCGATTTGATCCAGAAGGAAAGCTGCAAACTTGCACCAGACTAGTCCCTGAATGTACATTTCTTTGCTAAATTCCACTAGCAGAGGTTGCTCTGTAACCTTGGCGTTTCTGAAAGCGCAGGAGTTTGTCAACCCCCACTTCTAACACAACCTGCTTTGTCCCCCCTCGCTTTTGGACCTGTAGTTTTAACCCTGTTAGTGCAAAAGCTGCCACCCATCCTTCCTGTGCATCTAGTTTGTCCTGTCGGCAGTCTGTGTTCTGCAGTAATTCTGCTTGTGTCGGTGCTTTGACTAAGATAATGCTGCACCTTCTCATTGTAGATCAACACTAAAGCGAGCTGGACCACCTCCGCTACCTCCGAAGGTAAGAGAATGGTGGGGCTGAGGAATTTTAGGCAGCAAGCAGCTTGCCCACAGAGGTGGTAAATGCTTCATCCCTGGCAACATTCAAGGTCAGGTTGTACAGGTTAAAGAAGGACTTTGAAATCCTGGTGGACCGTAAGTTATTCATGGCTTAGCAAAGTGCCCTTGGAGCCAAGAAACTGATGGTTTTCTGAGGGGCATTAAGAAGAGTGAAGGAGAGGGAGGGTTGAGGGAGGTTCTCCTCCCCCTCTACTCTACCCTGGTGAGGCCACATTTGGAGTGTTTGGTCCAGTTCTGGGCTCCCCAGTTAAAGAGGGACAGGGCAATGCTGGAGAGAGTCCAGCAGAGGGCTGCAGGAATGATGAAAGGACTGGAACATCTTTCTTATGAGGAAAGGCTGAGAGCCCTGGGGCTGTTTAGTCTGAAGAAGAGCAGCTTGAGAGGGGATCTGTTCTATGCTCAGCAAGAGCTAAAGGGTGGGGGTCATGGAGAAGAGGCCAGTCTCTCTTCAGTGCTGCTCTGTGGTGGGATGAAAGGCAGTGGGCACAAACTGGAACTCAACATCAGGAAAAACTTCTTTGTTGTGAGGGTGCTGCAGCCTTGGAGCAGGCTGCCCAGAGAGGTTGTGAAGTCTCCTTCTCTGGAGAAATGTCAAGCCCACCTAGACATGTGCCTGTGTGGCCTGCCCTAAGTGATCCTGAGGGGTTGTACCAGATGATCTCCAGAGATCCTTTCCAACCCCTATCATTCTATGATTCTGACAGGACTCTGAGCCACCTGCTCTAGTTGCAGATGTCCCTGCTGACTGCAGGGATAAGATGACCTTTAAAGGTCCCTTCCAACCCAAACCATTCTGTGATTCTGTTCCACAAAGCCCTGCTTGGGCAGCCTAGCAGCACCTCTGCCTGATGCTCTCAGCAGGTTATAAACTCTGTTAAATACCATTTGCTCTCCTCAGACCCCACCTGCAGTACTGTGTGCAGTTCTGGAGCCCCCAACACAAGAGGGACATGGAACTGCTGTAGCCAGTCCAGAGGAGAGCCACGAGGATGATCAGAGGGCTGCAGCAGCTCTGCTCTGAGGACAGGCTNTGCTAGCAGACTTTGGGCACCTTCCTAATTTATGCTGACTTGCAGTCTGCACCATCTCAGCTGCTGGGGGGACTTAACAGCCTTGTAGGCCACCCTAGACAAAGTGACTTACAGGCATTTTTCCCAGCCTGCCGCATGGGATGTCCTCTTGTTCAGCATTCTGCCTGCTGCTGTGGTTTTCCATCTGAGATGGAATCCCTCTTGGATAGTTCTGTTGCTCTTTTTTTCAAAGGCTGATGTGTTTTTTTCTGTGTGTAGAAGCAACCTGGTTTGAATTGATGCTCAGAGGGCTGCAGGAGCTCTGCTGTGAGGAGAGCTCCTGCAGCCTGGAGAAGAGAAGGCTTCTAGGAGACCTTGGAGTGGCCTTCCAGTATCTGAAGGGGACTACAGGAAGGCTGGGGAGGGACTATTGACAAGGTCTTGTAATGACAGGATGAGGAGGAATGGGTTTAAAGTGGCAGAGGGGAGATTGAAAGTGGATGTTAGGAAGAAGTTGTTTGCAGTGAGGGTGGTGAGACACTGGCACAGGTTGCCCAGGGAGGTATTCAAAGCCAGATTGGATGAGGCCTTGAGCAATCTGTTCTAGCAGGAGGTGTCCCTTCCTATAGCAGGGGAGTTGGAACTGGCTGAGCTTTGAGGTCTCTTCCAAGCTAAACCATTTTGTGACTCATTCTGTTCTATGAATTAAACTTGTCTGAAGCCCGTGCAGCAGACTTCCCAGAAAGGCTATGGATGCTCCAAACCTGGAAGTGTTCAAAGCCAAGTTGGACAAGGTGCTGAGCAAGCTGGTATAGTGAGGGATGCCCCTGCCCATAGCATGAGAATTCCAACTAGATGAGCTTTGAGGTCCCTTCCACCTCTGTCTGTTCTATGATTCTATGAAGTTCATGCTTCCAGTGCCATTTCCCAGGTAACCTCCACTTCTTTGTTTTGTTGCAGCCAAGAATAAACAGTTACCCTGAGGAGAACCTTCCAGATGATGAGAAATGTCAGACAATAAAACATTTCCCAAACTCACAGAACAGAGCTCCACCAGCCCACAGGAGACAAAGCATCCCAGTTTGTGGAGCTCAGACTGATTCTTCTTCAGTTGGCATGACCAGCAGCATGAGTAGCCCTGGGTTGCTCACAGCCAGATACAGTGACTTAGGTAAATGTGTTACACCTCCTAAGGGTGACCTGCGTCCTGTGGAAGGAAATCAGGTCTAGAGGCAGCTGTTTGCAGGAGATTTTGGTGGCTTCCTATGCAAGCTGATCATGAGGTGCAGTCTCTGGGGCTGTATCAGGAGAATCATGGCCAGCAGGTCAAGAGAGGTGATTCTGCCTCTTTACCCTGCCCTTGTGAGACCCCACCTCAAATAATGCCTCCAGTTCTGGTGTCCCCATCGTAAGAACGACACGAAATTGTTGGAGCAAGTTCAGAGCAGGGCCACAAGGATGATCCAAGGACTGGAGCACTCTACTATGAGGACAGCCTGGGGGAGCTGGCGTTGTTCAGCCCAGAGAAGACTTTGGAGGCACTTTATAACAGCTTTCCAATACCTGAAGGGAGCTCACAGGAAGGCTGGAGAGGGACTTTTCATAGGGGTGTGTAGCCACAGGACAAGAGAGAGTGGTTTTAAGCTGAGGGATGTTTAGACTGGCTCTTAGAAAGGAGTTATTCAGTACAAGGGTAGTGAGACTCTGGAATGAGTTGCCCAGAGAGGTTGTGGATGCCCCCTCTGTGGAAGAGTTCAAGGTCAGACTGGATGAGGCCTTTGGCAATCAAGTCTACTTGAGAGGGATCCCTGCCCACGGTGTGGAGGTTGGAGTAATGATCTCTGAGGCCCTTTGCAATGTAAGCCATTCTGTGGATGTTGGTTCTTAGAGCTATCATCCACATTGGAAACATTGTTCCCTATCAGCCATTCCTGTTTCCTGCAGGGACAGTAAAACCAACAAACATGCAGGGAGATTGATCTGCAAGGGCCTTGCCACAGCTTTATTCTTGATTTGGATAGTGAAAATGTGTGGCTTAGCTGTCCTTGGAATGATTCAGCTACCTGAGAAGTGTAGATGGAAGTTTCAGAGTTCATTTCTCCGCTCCTGTGAGACATGGGAGAAGAGAGAACAGGACAACAACTGTGTCAAGTGAGCTACAAAATCTGTCTGGGCTTCTTTTCAGGAAATGGGGAAGGGATGCTGAAACTCATTGAAGAAAATGCTGAAGGGTCTGGACAAATCCCTCAGCTGCCACGTAAAAAAGAGAAAAGAGATTTTCCAGTGAGTATGGCAACTCTCAGCCTGATCTCACTGTTGCATTTGCTACTTTCATATTGTGTCTGAGAGCTATCTTATGATCTTCCTTTCTTCCCACAGAAGCCAGCAATCAATGGTTTGCCACCAACACCAAAGGTGCTGGTAAGAAATCTCATTTGCAGTAGCAGTTGTTAGAAACCTGCTGTCATGGCAGGAAAGGGAACGTGGAGACAGGCTAAGAGTGTTGGGGCTGTTCAGACTGGAGAAGAGAAGGCTCCAGGGAGACCTTAGAGCAGCCTTCCAGTACCTGAAAGGGGCTACAAGAGAGCTGAGCAGGGACTTTTTACAAGGGCTTCTTGTGACAGTGTGAGAGGGACTGGATTGAAGCTGGAGGAGGGCAGATTTAGACTGGAGATTAGGAAGAAATTCTTTCCAGTGGGAGTGGTGAGACACTGGAACAAATTGCCCAGGGAGGTCTGGATGCCCTCTCCCTGGAGGTGGTCAAGGCCAAGCTGGGTGAGGCCTTGAGCAGCCTGATCTAGCGGAAGGCATCAATGCCTATGGCAGGGGGATTGGAGCTGATCTGTAAGATCCCTTCCAACCCAAACCACTCTGTGATTCTGTGGCATGTCTCTAGTGTCAGAAGGGTTGATTTTCTATGTGTAACCAATTCCTTTTCATGTACTCAATCCATAATATTTGTTTCCTTCTCTTAAAAACTTCCTATTGCCATTTGGTCTGCTGGATGTGAAGGGTTGGAGACTCTACTGGATCCCTGAGTTGTGATTTCCAGTGGCAACCTCTGCTTACTAACCCTTTCTTCACTGAAAGGCTTTTCAAACACTGGGGCAGGGAGGTGGTTGAATCCCCTTCCTTGGAAGTAATTAAAAGCCACAGAGATGTGCTACTGAGGGACATGGTTTAGCACCAGCCTTGGTGCTGAATGGTTGGACTTGAAGATCTTAAAGGTCTTTTCCAACCCAAATGATTCTCTCAAAGGGGGAGAGACGACAGTGATGCCAGAGGGTGTTAGTACTTCAACCTTTTAGCTTCTTTTCCCCTTCATATATCATTTTTATAAGCAGTCAGTGTTGTTCTTGCCCAGTAGGTACTTAAAATGGTCTGTATCATTCTTATCCCTCTTGGTGTTTCTTAATGTACCTGTGAAAAGTTTTGGAAGGCTCCATTTTAGCTTTGGGGGACAGACAAGTCTGTCACATTAGAGTTTCTGTCTGAAACAAGAGAGCAGTGGTGTGTCCAGATACGTGATGAGTGGCCAGATGCCAGGAGAAGAAAATGCTTTACATTGGAAACTCATTTCAGGTTTCACTTTTGGTGATGTTTCAGATGGGAGCCTGCTTTTCCAAAGTCTTTGATGGTTGTCCTTTGAAGATTAATTGTGCCACATCCTGGATCCATCCAGATACTAAAGGTAAAAAGCTCTTTGAGGTTTGTGTTTGAGACCTGCCTGGTGGCAGCTGCTGGCATAATCTGTTTCTCTTTGTTCGTTTAGACCAGTACATTATCTTTGGCACAGAAGAAGGCATCTATACTTTGAATCTGAACGAGCTGCACGAAGCAACAATGGAACAGGTGACTTCTGCTGCATTCAGCACACAGATCTGGGGGATATTGTGAAGCAAGAACAGTTGGTGGTAGAGGGATGATGAGGATTAAAGGGTAGATGAGGTGTCAGGACTTGTGGAACAAAGCGATTTGCGTCAAAGCTTGAAATGGAAGTGGAAGATTTACGATTTCCCCCATCTGGCTGATGTTTTGCTTACTGCTTCTGTAATGCTGCTTCTCGAGGAGCTCTTCACTGAAACGTCTGTCTTCTTGGAGACAGCTACCTGCAGGTGTTGAGCTGTTGGAAGGTAGGAGAGCCCTGCAGAGGGACCTGGACAGGCTGCATGGGTGGGCAGAGGCCAATGGGATGAAATTTAACAAGGCCAAGTGCAGGGTTCTGCACTTTGGCCACAACAACCCCAAGCAACGCTACAGGCTGTGGACAGAGTGGCTGGAGAGCAGCCAGGAGGAAAGGGACCTGGGGATACTGGTGGATAGTAGGCTGAAGATGAGCCAGCAGTGTGCCCAGGTGGCCAAGAGGCCAATGGCATCCTGGCCTGTATCAGGAACAGTGTGGCCAGCAGAACAAGGGAGGTTATTCTGCCCCTGTACTCAACACTGGTCAGGCCACACCTTGAGTACTGTGTCCAGTTCTGGGCTCCTCAATTCAAGAGAGATGTTGAGGTGCTGGAAGGTGTCCAGAGAAGGGCAACAAAGCTGGTGAGGGGCCTGGAGGAGAGGCTGAGGGAGCTGGCGTTGTTTAGCCTGGAGAAGAGGAGGCTCAGGGNTTGGGGGTCTCTTCCAACCTGATTGATTCTGTTCTATTCTATTCTACCTGCCCTTTCTCCTCCACTTTATCTCCACTAGATGGCATCTTGCTTCTCCGCTGCCTGTTACCAAAGCTCTCAGCCGTTTAGTTCAGCTGGCCTTGCTATCACAAGTGGACACACACTTGCTTCTCTGTCCTTGTGCTCTCAAGCGCTTTCTAAAACCACCTCACATATCCAGGGTGTTATTAAATTTGTGTTTGTAGACTCAGGAGTAGCAGAATGTTCTTGGAAGGGGAAGCCTTGGCAGATGCTGCAAGTGGCAGCTGCTCAGAAATACTAATGTCTTCTTTTTCCTCTGCCCTGACTTTGTTAGGATTTAGTAGGTTTCTTTCTTTCTCTGCCTCTCATTCCTGAGCAAGCTGGCTCTTTCTGTCTGTGCTATCCCAGCCTTGCCACTTGTCCCACTTCAGATCTGTGTTGCTAACTAAAAGAACTGAATTTTGCAGGTTTCAGGTGTAGAAGAGGGAAGAGATGATAATTATTTCAGACAGAGAAGGTGGCCAAGCAGGGTCCAAAAGAGTGAAATAAAGGGGAAGCTGGAGCTGGGAGCTTCTCCAGTGTTGATCCCTGAAAAATAAAGAATTGAATGTTTCAGGTTTCAGGTGTATTAGGAGGAAGAAATGATAATTACTTCAGACAGAGAAGGTGGCCAAGCAGGATCCAAAAGAGTAAATGAAAGGAGAAGCTGGAGCTGGCAGCTTCTCCAGTGTTGATCCCTGAAAAATAAAGAATTGAATTTCAGTGGTTTCAGGGGTAGAAGAGGGAAGAAATGATAATTATTTCAGACAGAGAAGGTGTCCAAGCAGGATCCAAAAGAGTGAATTAAAGTAAAAGCTGGAGCTGGGAGCTTCTCCAGTGTTGATCCCTGAAAAATGAAGAATTGAATTTCAGTGGTTTCAGGGGTAGAAGAGGGAAGAAATGATAATTATTTCAGACAGAGAAGGTGGCCAAGCAGGATCCAAAAGAGTGAACTAAAGGAAAAGCTGGAGCTGGGAGCTTCTCCAGTGTTGATCCCTGCAGGAATGGTGGTGCAGGTAGAGCAGGCATAGAAAGCCATGGCTGGAAATTCCTCTTGTGTTTTTATTAATGGGATCATTTTCTTTCCTCAGTTATTTCCTCGCAAGTGCACCTGGCTGTATGTTATCAATAACACCTTAATGTCCTTGTCAGGTAAGTACAAACAGAGGGAGAAGTAATAAAATGATAACTGAAGGCAAACAGTCAAAGTCATCATCCAGTGCCTTGAATTTTGGTTGTGCTGAAGCAGAAAACTCTGCATTGTTTGCTGTGTTTATATGGGAGGCTTTGCTTCAAAAGTGGCTTCATGTGAAAGGCCTTCAGAGATACACCTGGTTGTTTGCAAGTAGTAGAGCAGAGGCAGGTGTCTGCAGTGGCCCACCCTATTTGCTGTTACTTAGTACCTTTCTAGTTAGCTTGGGAAAGCTCAGCACTTAGTATCATAGAATCAGGCAGGGTTGGAAGGGACCACAACGATCGTCTAGTTGCAACCCCCCTGCCATGGGCAGGGACAATTCACGCTAGATCAGGCTGTCCAAAGACTCATCCAGACTGGCCTTAAACATCTCCAGAGATGAGGCTTCCACCACCTCCCTGAGCAACCTCTTCCAGGGTCTCAGCACCCTCATGCTGAAGAACTTCTTCCTAACATCCAGTCTGAATCTACTCATTTCTAGCCTGGTATTTGTCAAACAAGGATTACAGAGTTCCAGCATGATGGGGTTTGGAAGGGACACCTGGAGTGGAGTCTGCCACAGCAGGTATTGCAGTATCACAATATCCAGGTGTGTTTGGAATGTCTCCAGAGGAGACTCCACAACCTGTCTGGGCAGCCTGCTCCAGAGCTCTGGCAGACTCACACCAAAGGGTTTTTTCCTACTATTCATATGGAAGCTCCTGGGTTCCAGTTTTTGCCCACTGCCCCTTGTCCTGTCCCTGAGCACCACTGAGAAGAGTCTGGCCACATCCTTTTCCCACTACCCTTTTAGTTCTTGCTGAGCACTGATCAGATCCCCTCTGGGGCTGATCTTCTCCAGGCTAAGCAGCCCCAGGGCTCTCAGCCTTTCCTCCTCACAGAGGTGCTCCAGGCTCCTCAGCACCTTCAGAGCTTTCACTGGACTCTCCATTAGCTCCCTGTCTCTCTTGAACTGGAGAGGCCAGATCAAGAGTTATAGAATCCTAGAATTGTTTTGGTAGGAAAAGACCTCCCAGATCATGGGGTCCAGCCACCACCATGGCCACTAAACCATGTCCCCAGGTGCCATGTCCACACATTTCTTGAACACCTCCAGGAAAGGTGACTCCACCACCTCCCCGGGCAGCCTGTTCCAATGCCTGACCACTCTTGCAGCAAAGAAATTGTTTCTAATATCCTATCTTGTTGCTTCTGCAATTCAACTGAAAGTGCCCAGAGCACCTGGAGTGTCCTCCTGTGTGATTTCTGAGCTAGGAGGCTCGGAGTAAGGGTGACCTTCACGTGTCAGAACAAAATTAGGAGGGAGTTGATGTTGGTGATTATCAAAACGTAGCTGCAGGCTTGGATCACTCTCAGTGCAGTCTGGCAGCATCTCTGGTACAGACCCTGTTCAGGAAAGAAATCCACCCTAACCCAAAACCAGCTTCAGTGTGAAGGAGAACGAGGTGGCTGTG
>WAAF01005410.1:37005-53102 GCA_013400475.1 Tricholaema leucomelas
GCAGAGGGCTATGAGGATGATGAGGGGACTGGAGGGCATGGATGATGAGGAGAGGCTGAGGGAGCTGGGGCTGTTTAGTCTGGAGGAGGGAAGACCAAGAGGGGATTTGATAAATGTTTATAAACACCTGCGGGCTGGGGGTCAGGAAGGGGGGGGGGCAGGCTCTGCTCCCTGCTCACTGGGATAGGAAAAGGAGCAACAGGTGTAAATTGCAGCAAAAGAGGTTCCACCTCAACACAAGGGGAACTTCTTGACTGTAAGGGTCAGAGAGCACTGGAATAGGCTTCCCAGAGAGGTTGTGGGGTCTCCTTCTTTGTAGCCTGTCAAGGCCTGTTTGGATGTGTCAGGCTCTGCTCCCTGCTCACTGGGATAGGAAAAGGAGCAACAGGTGTAAATTGCAGCAAAAGAGGTTCCACCTCAACACAAGGGGAACTTCTTGACTGTAAGGGTCAGAGAGCACTGGAATAGGCTTCCCAGAGAGGTTGTGGGGTCTCCTTCTTTGTAGCCTGTCAAGGCCTGTTTGGATGTGTTCCTCTGTGATCTGTGTTAGATTGTATGGTCCTGCTCTGGCCAGGTTTGGCCTCGATGATCTCCTTGGGTCCCTTCCAACCCCTAACATCCTGTGAGCCTGTGAAATACAGCCTTCTAAAAAACCTTTTCATAACCCTGACTTTCAGAGCTGCTTTAGTGGTGCTGAAATGAACTTTGAACTGAATGCTTTGTCTTCTCCCTATGCATTAATACTGTCATGGTTTTGTTTTCCTTCATCGCTGGACTTGAACCCCCTGACCCACACGGCCTGGTTTCTAGAAGGTAATTTTTGGCTACAAAAATCTTTCTGAAGCATGCAGCAATCTGCTGGAGGTGTGGGTGCCACCTCAGTTGTGCATTTCTCTCTTGCAGGGAAATCCTTCCAGCTCTACTCCCATAATTTAATAGCTTTGTTTGAACAAGCCAAGAAGACAGGCTTAGCCGCTCATATTCAAACGCACCGGTTTCCGGACAGAATACTGCCAAGGTACCAATCCTCACTGTGTTAACAAGTGAATGTTGTCAGACTCTTTGTGCTGTTGAAAGGCCTTCCACATCCCTTCTTCATCTATTGTCATCCTTGTCGTTCCAGGAAGTTTGCCTTAACCACAAAGATCCCTGATACAAAAGGATGCCACAAATGCTGTATAGGTGAGTAGCAGAGAGCCAACTGGTGGGTATGTTCCCTGGCCTCTCAGGTCTTCAACTCAGTTCTTTTTGATAAGCTCATACTTAGTGTCTTAATCAGAAAACAGCCTGGCTGTGGTGCTTGGCTGCTGCTTTCCTTCTTGTACTCCTTGAGTGCTGTGTCCAGTTCTGGGCTTCTCAATTCAAGAGAGATGTTGAGGTACTGGAATGTGTCCAGAGAAGGGTGACAAAGTTGGTGAGAGGCCTGGAGCACAGCCCTGTGAGGAGACACTGAGGGAGCTGGGGGTGTGCAGCCTGCAGAAGAGGAGGCTCAGGGCAGAGCTCATTGCTGTCTACAGCTACCTGAAGGGAGGCTGTAGCCAGGTGGGGTTGGTCTCTTCTGCCAGGCAACCAGCAACAGAACAAGGGGCCACAGTCTCAAGGTGTGCCAGGGCAGGTCTAGACTTGATGTTAGGAGGAAGTTGTTGTCAGAGAGAGTGATTGGCATTGGAATGGGCTGCCCAGGGAGTTGGTGGAGTCGCCGTGCCAGGAGGTGTTCAAACAAAGCCTGGATGAGGCATTTAATGACATGGTCTAGTTGACTGGACAGGGCTGGGTGCTAGGTTGGCCTGGATGATCTTGGAGGTCTCTTCCAACCTGGCTGATTCTATGATTCTAATGGATGTGGGATGAACATCTTGGTGCTGCTCAGGGGAAGAATGTTTTTCAGCTCAGCTCTTAGCCTAGAGCAAGATCCAAAGGGAAATGCTGGACTGGCAGGCAGCTGCTGGGTTGCACACTGCTGAAAAGCTCTTGGTAGTGAAGTTGATATTTGGAATCACTGGCTCTAGGCTTCCACCAGGCTCAACTGGTTCCTGTGACATGCAGCCTGCCTGCAACTGTAATGCTCCTTAAGGTATGCCAGATTGTTGCACCTACACAAACGCCCTTCTTGATGTGGCACATCAGCTCAAGGCTTGACCTAGATCAGATTTCTAGTGAGGCTAACTCAGAGTCTTTTACACAAGAAAGAAACTTTGTCCAGACCAAAAAAGCACATCTTTTTCCAGTAAAAAAGCATCTCTTCCCCCACAAAAAAAGAAGTTGTCTTTGCACACAGGTGCACACAGAGAAGTTGTCTTTGCACACAGGTGCACACAGAGAAGTTTTCTTTGCACACAGGTGCACACAGAGAGAAGTCTTTGCACACAGGTATGCACAGAGGAGTTTTCTTTGCATGGTGGCACACAGAAGTTTTCTTTGCACACAGGCACATAGAAGTTGTCTTTGCACACAGGCACACAGAAGTTGTCTTTGCACACAGGCACACAGAGAGAAATTGTCTTTGCACACAGGTGCATACAAAGAATTGAATATATTTTCCCCCAAAAGGAGGAATCCTTTTCCACACAAAATAATCTTTTTTTGACAAAGAAAAGGCTGAATATGAATGAAAATTCTCTCAGCCTGGGGAGGAGTGAAAGGCATTGCTCAAGTCTGGGCTGTGGTTTAATGGTCGTGGTGATCTCAGGTTGAAGGTTGGACTCTGATTTAGAGGTCTGTTCTAACCAAATTCTATGTTTCTAAGTTCCTAAAGCACACAGAAGTTAAAGCTTGTGAAGTTATGGATTTGACTTTGGCTTCAGTGACTTTCAAACAGGTTTGGGCTTTCTGCAGGGTGAATGTGCTTTTGGAATCTGGCTCTAGTGGTGGATGAAACTCTGTCGTTAGACTCTTAAAAAATGCTTAATCAGGGTAAAAAGTACCTGGTTGCAAACTTGAATTTCCTCTTTAGCTCATAACAGTGTCTACAGCAGGCATCATTACAAGTTTCTTCCTAAAGGCCAGGCTGGGTGAGGCCATGAGCAACCTGGTCTAGTGGAGGGTGTCCCTGCCAATGCCGGGGGATTGGAACTAGATGACCTTCGTGGTCCCTTCCAGCCCAACCCATTCCATGAATCTGTCAAGTCAGGCTGGTCGTATCCAGCTGAGCTTAAAGAAAGCAACCCCCAAAGCCTTTATCCTATCACTGTCAAAGCTCACAGGGAGCCAGCTCTGCTGCTGGGGAATTAGTAATTTCCATCTCAACTTGACCTAGACCTTTCACTCCCCCTGCTCAGCCAGCCCTGGGGGGGAGGTGGTGCAGCTTTTCTGGCCACTCAGCATGTGATCTCGTTACTGGGACTCATAAGAATGTTAGTGGTGATTAATTATAACTACAAGTGGGTTTATCTGGAATGTAGCAGAGTATTAATCACCATGGATAGTTGAGTGCCAAGCCAGAAAGCTTGGATAGGGTGGGTTCAGATTTAGGCCAGGGTAGATTTAGACTGGAGATCAGGAAGAAATTCTTTATGAAGCACTGGCACAGGTTGCCCAGGGAGGTTATGGATGCCTCCCTCACTGGAGGTGTTCAAGACCAGGTTGGACAAGGCCTTGACCAGCCTGGTCTAGTGGAAAGTGTCCTTGCTCGTGGCAGGGGTGGATTGGATCTAGCTGATCTTGAAGGGCTCTTCCAACCCAAACCATTCTATGAATCTAGTGTGAAACTGATGCTATTTCTTAAGATAGCTTTAGGGATTTTGTTCCAAGTATGCACTGAACTTCCAGGACTTAAAAAGGTTCTTTTTGTTTGTTTGTTTATTTCATACAGTACGAAATCCATACACGGGCCACAAGTACCTGTGTGGTGCACTGCAGTCTGGAATTGTTCTGCTCCAGTGGTATGAGCCCATGCAGAAATTCATGTTAATAAAAGTAAGTCTTTTCTTTTGCTGCAGGACGTTTCGTGTTAATCGTTACACAGTTGTTGAAGTAACCTTTCCAGAGGTTGTAATGGAAAATAAATCTCAGTCTGTCCTGTTTGTGGGCTCTGAGCACTTGAAAAATCTGGCTGGGCACATTTTGACTAAGAAAAATCTTGTGACTGGAGTCAGTAAAGTGTTGGATCAAGCCCAGTACTAGCAAAAACAGACCAGCATCTGCCTCTGCCACAGTTCGTGAGGCCTCAGTAGCACTGAGAAACTCTTCCATATCTTATGAGGCAAGCCTGAGGGAGCTGGGGCTGTGCTGCTTGGGGAAGAGGAGACTGAGAGGTGACCTCATCAATGGTTATCAATATGTACAGGGTTGAGTGGCAGGAGGCTGGAGCCAGGCTCTGCTGGGTGATGCCCAGGGACAGCACAAGGGGCAATGGGTGCAAGCTGAGCCATAGGAGGTTTCATTTAAACATGAGGAGGATTTTTTTCCCTGTGAGGGTGACAGAGCACTGGAAGAGGCTGCCCAGGGGGGCTGTGGAGTCTCCCTCTCTGGAGATATTCCAAACCGGGCTGGACACGTTCCTGTGTGATCTGGTCTAGGAGATCCTGCTCTGCCAGGGGGTTGGGCTGGACACGTTCCTGTGTGATCTGGTCTAGGAGATCCTGCTCTGCCAGGGGGTTGGGCTGGACACATTCCTGTGTGATCTGCTCTAGGAGATCCTGCTCTGCCAGGGGGTTGGGCTGGACACATTCCTGTGTGATCTGCTCTAGGAGATCCTGCTCTGCCAGGGGGTTGGGCTGGACACATTCCTGTGTGATCTGCTCTAGGAGATCCTGCTCTGCCAGGGGGTTGGGCTGGACACATTCCTGTGTGATCTGCTCTAGGAGATCCTGCTCTGCCAGGGGGTTGGGCTGGACACATTCCTGTGTGATCTGCTCTAGGAGATCCTGCTCTGCCAGGGGGTTGGGCTGGACACATTCCTGTGTGATCTGCTCTAGGAGATCCTGCTCTGCCAGGGGGTTGGACTGGGTGAGCTTCCGAGGTCCCTTCCAGCCCCTGACATTCTGTGGTTCTGTGATTTTACACTTTGTCCATGTTCTTTTCATCTTCTTATTTCCAAGGTTAAAGGAAATGCCATACAAATGCCATTCTTGTCTTTTCCAGCACTTTGATTTTCCTTTGCCAAGCCCTCTGAATGTGTTTGAAATGCTGGTGATCCCCGAGCAGGAGTACCCCATGGTCTGCGTAGCCATCAGCAAGGGTACTGAACCAAATCAAGTAGTTCAGTTTGAGACAATCAACTTGAACTCTGCTTCTTCCTGGTTTACAGAAATTGGTGCAGGTAAGGCTCTGGGTCCCTCTGGCAATTACTTTTCTGGTAATAGACAGTAGAACATCCTGGCATGGAACAGCAGCAGTGTGGTCAGCAGGACTAGGGCAGTGATTGTCCCCCTGCACTGGGCTCTTTGAGTCCTGAATTCAGATTTGGACCCCTCACTCCAAAGACATTGAGATGGTGGAGCATGTCCAGAGTGGCAACAAAGCTGGAGAAGGGTCTGGGGAACAGGCCTGGTGGCTGAGGAAACTGGGGTTATTTAGCCTGGAGAAAAGGCAGCTGAGGAGAGACTTGTAGCATTCTCTACAAGTCCCTGAAAGGAGGTTGTGGAGAGTTGGGTATTGGTCTCTTCTCCCAGGTCACAAGTGATAAGACGAGAGGAAATAGTCTTAAGTTGCACCAGGGGAGGTTTATGTTGGACATGAGCAGAAACTTCTTCATTGAAAGGGTTCTCAAACACTGGAACAAGCTCCCCAGGGAGGTGCTTGAATCCCCATCCCTGAAGGTGTTTAAAAGCTGCAGAGATGTGGTGCTGAGGTACATGGCTTAGCATCAGCCTTGGCACAACTAGATAATGATTGGGATTGATGATCTGATGGTCTTTTCCAACTAAAATAATTCTGACTGCTGCCTATCCCTCCCTCAAGTCATGTGGAAGCCATTTAGGCTGAGCAGACTGATGCAGCTTCTGTCCCTAGTGCTTATCGAAGCTGTTCCTCAGGTTTTCTTGTGGGGAGCAGCTGGCTCCAGTGGAAATTAACTTTCTTAGAAGACTTCACTTTTAGACACACAGAATCATAGAATCAGTCAGGGCTGGAAGGAACCACAAGGATCATCCAGTTCCAGCCCCCCCTGCCATGGGCAGGGACACCCTACCCTAGAGCAGGCTGCCCACAGCCTCATCCAGCCTGGCCTTAAACACCTCCAGGCATGGGACCTCAACCACCTCCCTGGGCAACCCATTCCAGCCTCTCACCACTCTCATGCTCAACAACTTCCTCCTCACATCCAGCCTGAACCCACCCATCTCCAGCTTTGCTCCATTCCCCCTAGTCCTGTCACTCCCTGATGTCCTGGAAATGCCCTCCCCAGCTTTTTTGTAGGCCCCCTTCAGATACTGAAAGGCCACAAGAAGGTGACCTGGGAGCCTCCTCTTCTCCAGACTGAACAGCCCCAACTCTTTCAGTCTGTGCTCACAGCAGAGCTGCTGCAGCCCTCTGAGCATCCTCGTGGCCCTTCTCTGGACACACTCCAGCACAAATGTTTTGCTGTGTAGCTTCCTGCACTAGTAACACAGACCCTGTTGATGGGCTCTCATTTGTTATTGCATTCTTTCTCCAGGGATCAATCTTACTCCTCTTCCTTCTTTATTTTCTGCATAAAGACTCACATTGATACATTCTTGTCCATCCTCCAGTCCTTGGGGGAGGCTTCAGCTGCTTATTTAATAACGTAGAAGATAGTGTTTTATCTTTAAAAGCTTGATGATATCTTGCAGATGCTTTCCTTGGAGATACTTTTTTTTTTTAACAGCTGTACCAAGAACCTCATTTAAAAAAAAAAGCCCTGTTCAATCTAGTTTAATGTCAGCATAAGAATCTTTCCAGATGTGCCTTTATGGGAAAAGAGCAGAGGCTGATTCTGAGTTTTTTTTAGGAGCAAAGATTCCTGTAATGATTCTTTTTGCTCATTTTCATGCCTCTTCATGAGGGACCTTGAGTTGCTGGTGCTGAACTGTAACATAAAGTGTATTTTCTGCTGACAAACAGTAGTGCTTTCTTGTTAAATGCTGCTTTGAACTGCTGGGTTTGTCCTTAGCCCACATGCTCCTCCCAGAACATTGCAGGATCAAACAGCCTTAAAGAAAATGAAGGCAGTAATAGGTACTGTAGATTGTCAAGTGTTGGAACAGGCTGCTTAAGGAGGTGGTGCAGTCACCGGCCCTGGAGGTGTTCAAGTAACCTGTGGACTTGGCAGTTGAGGACATGGTTTCAAGACCATGGTGGTCTCAGGTTGCAGGTTGGACTGGAGGATCTTAGAGGTCTTCTCCAACCAAAAGAATTCTGTGATTCTGTAACTCTTGATCTGGGCTTCCTGGTGCAAGACAGACAGGGACCTACTCGAGAGTGTCCAACAGAGGCTACAAAGATACTGAGCAGCCTGGAGTATCTCTGTGAAGAGAAAAGGCTGAGACACCTAGGGCTTGTGAGCCTGGAGAAGAGCAGCCCCAAAGGGGATCTTGTCAGCGCTAATCAGTAGCTAAAGAGCAGGGGGCAAGAGGATGGAGCTAGACTCTCAAGTTGTGCCAGGGGAGGTATAGGATCATAGAATCAACCAGGTTGGAAGAGACCTCCAAGCTCATCCACTCCAACCTGTCACCCAGCCCTGTCCAGTCAACCAGACCATGGCACTAAGTGCCTCATCCAGTCCTTTCTTGAACACCTCCAGGGCCAGTGACTCCACCACCTCCCTGGGCCAATGCCAATCACTCTCTCTGCCAACAACTTCCTCCTAACATCCAGCCTAGACCTCCNTAACCTGTGGACTTGGCAGTTGAGGACATGGTTTCAAGACCATGGTGGTCTCAGGTTGCAGGTTGGACTGGAGGATCTTAGAGGTCTTCTCCAACCAAAAGAATTCTGTGATTCTGTAACTCTTGATCTGGGCTTCCTGGTGCAAGACAGACAGGGACCTACTCGAGAGTGTCCAACAGAGGCTACAAAGATACTGAGCAGCCTGGAGTATCTCTGTGAAGAGAAAAGGCTGAGACACCTAGGGCTTGTGAGCCTGGAGAAGAGCAGCCCCAAAGGGGATCTTGTCAGCGCTAATCAGTAGCTAAAGAGCAGGGGGCAAGAGGATGGAGCTAGACTCTCAAGTTGTGCCAGGGGAGGTATAGGATCATAGAATCAACCAGGTTGGAAGAGACCTCCAAGCTCATCCNCTTGTTAAATCTCATCCCATTGGCCCCTGCCCACCCATCCAGCCTGTCCAGGTCCCTCTGCAGGGCTCTCCTACTCTCCCACAGATTGACACTTGGCTGGATGTTAGGAGGCAGTTCATCACAGAGAGAGTCATTTGCCATTGGAATGGGCTGCCCAGGGAGGTGGTGGAGTCGCTATCCCTGGAGGTGTTCAAGCAAAGACTGCATGAGGCACTTAGTGCCATGGTCTGGTTGACTGGATAGAGCTGGGTAATAGGTTGGACTTTCAACCTGGTTGATTCTATGATTCTATGACTCTTTTGAGTGGTCCCCAGTGACAGGAGCAGCAACTACCAAAGACTTGTAGCTGAAAAGGCTGCAGCAACTGTTGAGAGTTTTAGGGTAGGCTGAGATGAGTTTCATGATGTGAGCTGAAAATAACCCTGTTTTCTTTTGCCCAAGGCAATCAACAGTTAGATGCCATTCACGTCACGCAGCTGGAAAGGGACACTGTCCTGGTCTGCCTGGACAGTAAGTAACACGTCTTGGTTGGGCAACTTAGCTACACCTTGTGCACAGCTTGCTCTGCCGTGCTTGTTGATTGTTAACTCTCTAGAAGTTAATTTTTCTTCCTTCAGAACTGGTTTGTGCTGGAATATTTCTGAGGAGATCGAGTCGGGGTCAGTTGGGTTTCATTTTCACAGTATCACAGTATTTTGATTTTTTAAGAGCTCTATTTCCCTCTACGTGTTTGTATCATTCCTTTTTTTTTCAAACTGAAAACCCCAGGTCAGAATCAGACAGGTGCCAGTGAGAAGGTTCCTTGGAGAAAAGGAGGTCTGGCTGTTGTGTGCACTGGCAGCACAAAGCGCTCCTGCTCCGTCGTGCGCATCAGCACTGCACACACGTGGAGAATAAGCGTTGAGAAGACTCAGAGGGCACCACAATGCTCATCAATATCTAAAGGAATGAGGGGAGGGCAAGAGGATGGGGCAGACTCTTTTCAGTGGTGCTCAGTGACAGGACAAGAGGCAACAGGCAGGAGGTTCCATCTGAACAGGAGGAAAAACTTGACCTGTGAGCCCTGGAGCAGACTGCCCAGACAGGCTGGGGAGTCTCCTCCTCTGCGGGGACTCCAAACCCACCTGGACATTGTGGTCCCGGGCAAGCTGCTGTGGGTGACCCTGTTTTAGCAGGGGGTTGGACTCAGTGATCTTCAGAGGTCCCTTCCAACCCCCACCATTGCTGTGATTCTATGATGCACAGTAATTATAACCCTTTCCTCCTCCCTGGGGGTTCCAAGGCCAGGTTGGATGAGGCCTTGAGCAACCTGGTCCCTGCCCAGGGCAAGGTCCCTTCCAGCCCAAACCATTCTACAAATGCATAGCTCTGATGAATCAGAGGTTAAGAGCTCAATGAGAACTCTGCAGTGACTTGCTCTGTGTCTACATTTCCAAACTGCCTGTTGGAGTCACTGCTTGGTACTTGCAGGAAGGCTCTCAGTAGAGCCTAAAAGCACACAAAATCTCTGAGGAGCTTTTCTATATTTACTTTGAGAGAAGGATGCTCTGGATTCATCTTAGGCTAAGAGTAGACACTGGGGGTTGTGCCTGAAGGAGAGACCTGATATTTCATGCTTAAAGCTGTCAGGAATCCTTCCCAGCACTGGGGTTTAATACTGTTTCTCCTGTTTTCCTTGAGAATTTGTGAAAATTGTGAATTTACAAGGGAAGCTGAAGTCAAGCAAGAAATTGGCCTCCGAGCTGAGCTTTGATTTCTGCATCGAGTCAGTGGGTAAGTGATTTGCTTCTCTGTTGTCTCTGAGGGACTTCAGAACTTAGAGGAATGAGTGGTGAAGGGTTTTCCATAATCAAGACCAGCCCAGTGAACCCAGGGGGTCTTGACACTGGAATTTTCACATGGGGATGTTTTGAGCTGCGTTGTCTCCACTGACACGCTGGAAGAATTGGGGCTCTTCAGCCAGCAGAAGAGAAGGCTCCAGGGAGAGCTTATAGCTACATTTCAGTATCTGAAGGGGACTACAGGAAGGCTGGAGAGGGACTGTTTAGAGGAGCTTGTAGAGGTAGGACGAAGGGCAATGGTTTGAAACTGGAGCAGGGTAGGTTTAAGTGGGAAAACTTCTTTACATTTGAGCCCTGGAGTCTGCTGCCCAGAGAGGTTGTGGAATCTGCTTCTCTAGAGAGATTCCAAATCCACCTGGACGTCATAGAATCAACCAGATTGGAATCATGGAAGACCTGGAACACAAACCCTATGAGGAGAGGCTGAGGGAGCTGGGGGTGTGCAGCCTGAAGAAGAGGAGGCTCAGGGCAACCCCCTCAGGTTGGGGTTGGTCTTTTCTCCCAGGCAACCAGCAACAGAACAAGGGGACACAGTCTCAGGTTGTGCCAGGGGAGGTCTAGGCTGGATGTTAAGAGGAATTTCTTATCAAGGAGAGTGATTGGCATTGGAATGGGCTGCCCAGGGTGGAGTCGCCATCCCTGGAGGTGTTCAAGCAAAGCCTGGATGAGGCACTTAGTGCCATGGTCTGGTTGACTGGATAGGCTGCATGGACTGGTTGAGCTTGGAGGACTCTTCCAACCTGGTTGATTCTGTGATTCTGGGCAACCTGCTGTGGGTGACCCTTTACCAGGAGGTCAGACTGGGTGATCCCCAGAGGTCACTCCCAACCCCACCAAGCTGGGACTCTGTGAATAAGCTCTCAGACAGTAATTCCCTGTGTCAGAAACCAAACTGCCTTCTGGAATCAATGTCACTAGAGGCACAACTTGCTTTCATTAGCACTTCTGTACAGCTTGCATTTCTGGGTCTTTCAGGCAGCTTCCCTTTAGAAGGAGATTTCTGATGTAGGTATTTTGTAGTTTGGCAGCAGCTGGTGGAGCAGGGCACATGATTTTATACAGCCTTTTGATTTAGATATATCACAGAATTGTTTTGGTTAGAAAAGACCTTCAAGATCACAGAGCCCAACCATCAACCCAAGACCACTGTGGCCATTAACCCATCCCGATGGAAGATCTTCTTAACGAAGACTGATTCTTCCCTGAATTCTGACAAGGTCTAATTAACTGCTCCACTTATATTGTCCAACATCTCCTGCTGAGACTTGCACAACAAGGCTGGACCAGTTCCTTTTCCTTCAGCTCTGAAGGAATTCATAGGCAGAAGCATTTATTCCAAAGCCTTCTGCTTGCCAGTTGAGACTGAACAATGTGAGCGGCTCCAAGTGGCCTCTTGGGAATTCAGGGTATTGAACAACTCCTCTGATTGCAGGGTGGAGAGGGGAGTAGTAGGTGAAGATCTGTCTGAAGCTGTTGTGACAAACATTGCTCTTAGGGCTCTGCTGAGTGCCTTTGTTCTGTCTGCTTAGGACTTGTTCAGTATTGAGCAGAGACAAAGTGTGACTGGAAGGGACAGTGAAGGAAAACAAGTAGGATTTAGGAAAATAAAACATGATGTAAAACATGTTCCTGCAACACTGCTTAGGGAACATCAGGCTCCTCATCATTTTCAGCAGTCAGGTAACTAAATTGGTCAGAGCCAGTAGTGTACTGTCTCCTCTTTGGCCCTGAATGGAAGACTCCTCCTGTTTTTCATACTCCTATCTATTTGGGAGCAAATACAATTTCTACAGTGTTTTGGCTGGCAATGGTTATCAATGTGTGCAAGGTGAGTGCCAGGAGGCTGGAGCCAGGCTCTGCTGGGTGATGCCTGATGACAGGCCAAGGGGCAATGGGTGGAAGCTGAGCCATAGGAAGTTTCATTTAAGCATGAGGAGGACTTTTTCCTGAGTGTGACAGAGCACTGGAAAAGGCTGCCCAGGGCAGTTGTGGAGTCTCCATCTCTGGAGATATTCCAAACTCACCTGGATGTGTTCCTGTGTGATCTGCTCTAGGAGATCCTGCTCTGGCAGAGGGGTTGGACTGGATGAGCTTTGGAGGTCCCTTCCAGCCCCTGACATTCTGTGATTCTGTTTGTATACTTCCTGCTGTGTTCTCCAGGATCATTAGGGAAACAACAGCTCACCGAACAGAAGGGAAAGGCAGGGAGGGAAAAAACAAAGATGCCTCCCGTGTCCTGACAAACAGAAGTCTGATCAGAGTGGTTTGAATGGCACTTTAAACAGTAATGTGTGCCTCAGATCCAGAGAGTCATTCCAGTCCAGTTTCTGCTTGAGTTTGGTTCTTCTAACAGCCCAGGTGATCTTAGGCTGACAGTTGGGCTCAATGATCTCCGAGTTTTTTCCCAAGCAAACCAATTCTGTGACTCTGCCAGTGGTCTGAGTCTCGCCATGTACTTTGTCCACACGCTTCCCTGTTGTCCCTGCTGGTGACAAATCCAGGTTCTGCTCTGATGTTGTGTTCTCCTTTGCAGTGTGCCTTCAAGACAGTGTGCTGGCCTTCTGGAAACATGGCATGCAGGGCAAAAGCTTTAAGTCAGATGAAGTAAGTAACCAACCTCCCGGGCTCTCCCAAGTTTCATTTCTTCCTCTTCTTTATTTACTACTTGATCCTTTGGTCCCTCTCACTGCTTCCTTCAAGCATCAGCTTGCTGGTTGTTTTCTCTGACTTGCCTGCCTGGTAAAGCTCACACACATCAGCCACCTCTCTTTCCAAGAATATCAGCCAGGCTCCTTCAACTCGAGCCAGTAAATTTCATTCTGGCTGCTGAAATGGACCTGAAAGTCTCCATGTTTTTCCCACAGGTTACCCAAGAGATATCAGATGAAACCAGGGTTTTCCGCTTACTGGGATCAGACAGGTAACTGCCTTGAGGAAACCTCAACCTTTTCTTTAAACCAGCTTTCTGCTTAGGGCTGGAACTGCCTTCCAGCACACCACACATCTCTCTGGGTCTGTTTCTACCTGCAGGAGCCAGAAAATTCAGTTAGCGCTTGTATGTGTGCCCAAAATTATTGCTGAGAGCTCCCTGCTTTGTACTGCAGACACAACAGTGTGAACACAACCACAAGTTGTGCTGGGGGAGGTCTAGGCTGGGTGTTAGGAGGAAGTTCTTCACAGAGAGAGTGATTGGCATTGGAATGGGCTGCCCAGGTTGGTGGTGGAGTCACCTTCCCTGGAGGTGTTGAAGCAAAGCCTGGCTGGGGCACTTAGTGCCATGGTCTGGTTGACTGGACAGGGCTGGGTGCTAGGTTGGGCTGGATGAGCTTGGAGGTCTCTTCCAACCTGGCTGATTGTATGATTCCAAGTGTATAAGAGAGAAAGTGTGAGGAGGTGAGCAACAGGGAGTGGTGAGAGCAGCCATTGGCTTGTGGTGCACCTCTGGAAAAGCCTGCTCCTGGCTTGGATTTTCCTGGTGAACTTTGAGTTATCTTGGCAGATAGTTAACCTTCCTCTCCTCTGGACACTGAGGTCTGGGTTAGGGCAAGATGGATCCCATACAACTTTTAATGCTCAGTGGTCTACATTCAGCCATTACCCCAAACATCCAGCTGGTGCCTTTCAGCTACAGAGGATGGGAAGAGAGAAGAAAAATCCCAGGCTGGTTTGGGTTGGAAGGGACCTTCAAAGTCCATCTAGTCCAACCCCACTGCAGTCAGCAGGGACATCTGCAACTAGAGCAGATTGGCCAAAACAACCTGACCTGGAATAATTCCAGAGATGGGGGATCTACCACCTCTGGGCAACCTGAGTCAGGGTCTCACCATCCTCGGTGTCAAAAATGTTGTTCCTTAGTTCTACTCTGAATCACCCTCTGTTAGTTTAAAAGATTCTCTGGTTCCAACCCTCCTGCCATGGGCATGGGGAGAACTGTTTAGGTTAGTGGCTGATGCTTATCACAAGATCTAGGAAGTATAAACATACTTGGGCTGCAGATGGTAGGAGGGTGGTGTCTCTGGGATAACTTTTCAGCAGAAACAGAGGACATAGCTTGTTTTATAGAGTCAGAGCTACCACATCTCTGTGTCTTTGAAGCAGCTTCAGGGATGGAGATTCAACCACCTCCCTGGGGAGCCTGTTCTAAGGCTTGAAAAAACATTTGGAGAGGAAATTGTTTTTCATGTCCAACCTAAACCTGCCATTGCACAACTTGAGGCTATTTCCTCTTGTCCTGTCGCTTGTTGCTTGGAAGAAGAGACCAGTCCCCACCTGGCTCTGACCTCCTTTCAGGAAGTTGTAGAGAGACAGAAGGTCTCCCTTCAGCCTCTAGACTGAACAACCCCACTCAGCTGCTCCTCACCAGAGCTGTTCTCCAGACTCTTCACCATCTTTGTTGCCCTTCTCTGGACATGCTCCAGCACCTCAATGTCCTCCTTGGAGTGAGAAGCCCCAAACTGAACCCGATACTCAAAAGTGTGCCCTCACCAATGCTGAGTAGAGGGGGCAATTACTCCTTGATCCTGCTGGTCATGAGTCCTGTCAGTTTGGAAGAGATCTGTAATACACTGCATGTGTCTGTGATTCAGAGAGGCAGAATCTGGTTCTAGAAGCTGCTTCTAGTCCCCTGATCCTTGCATCCTCTACTTCAGTGCTGGAAAATGAGGTAAAGAATAAAACACTGAAGATATTTAGGGAGAACCTACATCCCTCCAGTGTGCAGGAACCTGTGAGCACCAAGTTTATTCCTCCTCAATAATTACCCCAGATGCTTTCTGTCTTGCCACTAACCATTTTGGCTTCTGTTTGTGTTTGGTGCTTTCTGTCTTGCCACTAACCATTTTGGCTTCTGTTTGTGTTTGGTGCTTTCTGTCTTGCCACTAACCATTTTGGCTTCTGTTTGTGTTTGGTGCTTTCTGTCTTGCCACTAACCATTTTGGCTTCTGTTTGGTTGCAGAGTGGTGGTGTTAGAGAGCAGGCCAACAGAACACCCAACTGCCCACAGCAACCTCTACATCCTGGCTGGACATGAAAATAGTTACTAAGCAACAGTAACCCGACACAGACAACAAGTGGGTTTGCCACGGGAGGAACAAAAGCAGCTGTAGGAAGCTCAGTGACTCTGACTTTCCTGTGTTTCTTTTCTTGACACCTAAATGACGTTGTTTTTAGGGTGGAAATCAATACAAGTGTTGTTATTTTTTGCAGCTGGGAACAGCTGGTTCTGTCTCTTGCCACTGTGTGGTTGGTTATATCAAGTTTGCTTAATAAAAGCTATGAGGTGAAGAGCCCTTTACTCCTTAGTTGTAGGGAAACACAGCCTTGAAAGGAAAAAAAAAAAGCATTTAAAAAAGAAGTTTTTGCAGTAAAGGTGCCATAAACTGTTGAATATTTTCCTTCTCCTTGGATTTCCTTCGTGTTCTGTAGATAGAGACCAAGCGCTGGCTGGATTCCCTTGTTTTATACTGAATCTTAATAAACAAAAGATTTTGTGTAGGAAGTTGAAAGGATCTGCAGAGCTTTCTTGGTTTTAAATCTGCCATTGGGTATGGCTTTGTATAATAGACTTATTTAATCCTTATTTATTAATCTGCTGCTAGAACGGTGTAATGTATCTAACTTTTAGCAAAGGAAGGTTGCAGAGCAGCTTACAATTTGTTTGGTTTTTTTACCATTGTATAAAGATTTGATCCTTGTTTTCCTTTTTTTTCCCCCTTCCTTTTTTTCCCCCTTTTTTTTTCCTTCCTATTTTTTCCCTTCCTTTTTCTTTCCTTTTTTTTGTCCCTTCCTTTTTTTTCTTCATTTTTTCCTTTCCTTCTCTTTTCCCTTCCTCTTTTTTCATAATTTTTTTCCCTTCCTTTTTTTTCCTTTCCTTTTCTTTCCCCCTAAATTTTTTACCCTTCCTTTTTCTTTCCCTTCCATTTTTTCTTCCCTTTTTTCTCCCTTTTTTCTTCTTCCTTTTTTTTTCTTCCTTTTTCCTTCCTTTTTTCCTTCCCTTTCGCCTTCCTTTTTCGCCTTCCTTTTTCGCCTTCCTTTTTCGCCTTCCTTTTTCGCCTTCCTTTTT
>WAAF01005410.1:53412-91176 GCA_013400475.1 Tricholaema leucomelas
CTTTCTTTTTCCCCTTCCTTTCTTTTTCCCCTTCCTTTCTTTTTCCCCTTCCTTTCTTTTTCCCCTTCCTTTCTTTTTCCCCTTCCTTTCTTTTCCCCCTTCCTTTCTTTTCCCCCTTCCTTTCTTTTCGCCTCTTTCCCCTTCCCCTCTTTCTTCCCCCCTCTGTAGGAGTGTTTAGTGCATTCTCCAGGGGTGTGTTACAGCGTTGCTTGTAAAGAAAACAAAGCAGTTTTGTACGAGGAAATATTTTGTATTGATTTTTTTCCCCTGCCTGCAGAACTGCCATAAAAAAAAGGGATCTTACTTTCTTTTTTCCTGATTTCCTAAGCTGTAGGGAGTGTGTTCCCCAATATTGATAGCAGGCATGTTGCTCCTGGGTGGGTGTGCACAAATATGTGTGTGTGTGTGTGTGAAGTTGCCTGGCAGTGTGTATTTTTTATATATATATATATATATATATATTTATATATATATAAAAGTCCAAAATATACAGGCTTTATTTTCATAAATTAGGGATAAACCTGGTGAGGTGAAAGGTTGGAAACTGTACCTGGTTGTCATCCTTAATGAATGAAAGTATCATGTAGCGAGCCACCCGTGACGTGTCCTTTATTTGTACTGGCCCAGAGGAGGAATCTCACCAGAGCTGAGCCTTCCAGCCGTGCTCTTTCTTTCATCAGCCAGACTGATGGTTGGTGATGTTGCCTGCTGTGTGGTACAAATAAATATGATTAGAGTTGGTATTCTAGGGTCAAGCTTCTCATCGCTTTTCCCCCCTCTGTTGTCACCTGCATTTTTTCCTTCTCTTTCTCCACCAGAGTCACATTGGTTCCTTTTGTCTTCCTCACTGATTCTAATTCTTGAGGTACCATAAAATGCAGTGACTACAGGATAGCATCTGGATTTACTACTCATGTTAACCTGTGTGTAAAGGGACCCATAGGTGGGTGTAAAGGGATCCATAGGTGGGTATAGGGATTTATAGGTGGGTGTAAAGGGATCCATATGTGGGCGTAGGGATCCATAGGTGGATGCAGCTGCAACTCAGAAGGACTGAAGGATGTGAAATGAAATCCTCACCTCTGCAGTGATCTGCTGCTCTAAGGAAGGCAGGTTAGAAGGTTCACGCATCATTTTAACTCAGCAGTGAAGGTGAGCAGCCTGTCCAGCAGCTGCTGGCACAGCAGAGCCCCAGTGGTGTGATCATCAGCTGGCAACCTGCGGGATGAGGCGCCGGGTCGCCCGCTGAGGCATCAGCCGGTGCAGTTCATCCGTTAACAGCCAGGGAATTACCGGCACACGTGGGTGGAGGCTCAGCAGTGCCTCCTCCTTACTAGGAGTTCGGTGATGTGCTGAAGGTCTGGAAGGAAAAGTTAGTACACAGCTGAGCATTTTAGCCACTTAGCATTGTCCTTCGAAGCTAAATCTTGTAACTGATCTGGTGTTTCAGTCAAGTTAAGCTTCTCAGTTCTGAAAGCATGGCAAAGTTTAACCCATTTTAAGTGTAGACGACACCTGCAAATCAGCCCACAAAGACTGTGTTGAAAGTGGTGCAAGTCATCAGCAGTAATCAGCAGCGTTAGAAGCAGGACCTGTTAATTTTTGTGGTTTAAAGAAATTGAGTTCTCTAGGACTGAAATTACTTCTCCATAGGTGACAGTGATGGGTGTTTAACCCTCAGGTGGTGCAACTCCCAGGTTACAAAAAGCCTTAAAATGAAGACAAAGTGAAGGACTCGGTGTAGATGTTGTAGAGCAAACACTTTCACTTTACTTCATTCACTGCAAACCATTTTTGGCATCATCTTGGAGAACACTGAAAAAACTGTGTTTGGAAGTTATAAGAGACTAGAGAAGTCTGTAAATAAAATCAGGAATATTTATGGGGAGTAACTGGAGTAAATAATGATCAGGTCATGACGCCGTCATGCAACAAGTGATGAACTGAAAGCCGTTGAATGACACCAGTGACTGGCGGTGTGCTGAGCCATCATGAATCTGAGGAAGTCCTCGCTCAATCAGACCTCCTGGTGGGTTTTCAGCTGTTAAAGCTTTTGTGGTGGCACATTCTGAACTGCTCTGCCTGATCTGGTTTTGTAGAGAGTGGCGGTTTTGGAGTGATCTGCAAGATACTGTTTTCCTCGTGTAAAACCTCACTCCCTACTCTGAGGGCAGTAGAGCAGGAGGGATGTGCATGTTTGATAGCTGAACTGGCCGGTCTTGGTGACTCTGACTTAGTGTCATTTGTATTTTTGTTCCAGTTAGTCTGCTACTGTCTGTATTTCTGTCTGCTTTTGTGACGTTTCAACCAGGGCTGAGAAAGCCTAGTGTGTGGGGTTGGGAGTTTATCAAGCCAAAAGCTTGCTCAGCCCCTTTCATACTCTTGTGACAGCGATCAAAGCGTTAGTTACTTGATACACAAGGTTCATCTATTCAACTCGAAAGCCTTAACACAGGCAAATAGGATTTTGAAGAGCAGCCTGTAGATTTCCTCTTGATTTCCTAACCAAATCCATTGTAGCCGAGTAACACAACTGCAGTTGTGATGGCATCTCTTCAAAAGACAAAAGGTACAACGCAGCAGTGAGCCACTGTGTCTCTGAACAGAAGGGACAGGACTGAGAGACTCTGAAATGTGCTTTGTTTTTTTTTTTACCTTGTTTAGTTGGTAGATTGTAACTGAGACTCTAACTGCACTCGTTCCAGTTTGTGTAACTAGCCTTTGTTCGACCTAAAGTTCTGTTGCGGTTCATTTTCGGTCTCTGCCAAATAAACTCTGCTTCATTTGATATCCAGGTGTGCTGTGGTGGGCTTGCTGGGAACAGCACCTGATTAAACGTGCCTTGAAAGAAGTAAAATGGTTTCCACCCAGGTTTTATGGCAGGTGGTGAAAAAGGGTCTGATCCAGGGCTGGCCGCTCTGCTCAGTCCTTCAGACCAACTGGAAGCCACACAGCATCTCCTGTGTGCAGCAGGTCAGCAGGAGAGAGAGGCTTGGGGTAGCACAGAAATGATAGAACAGCAGAGGCAAACTCCTGTCAGCTTCATGCCATGAAGATGATCAGAGGGCTGGAGCCTTTTGGGGACAGGCTGAGAGAGTTGGGGCTGTTCTGCCCAAAGAAGACACCACAGAGACCTTTCTAATGGCCTTCCAGTACCTGAAGGGGGCTACAGGACAGCTAGGGAGAGACTTTTCACAAGGGCTTGTGATAGGATGAGGAGGAAGGGACTGAAGCTGGAAGAGAGCAGATTCAGACTGGATGTTAGGAAGAAATTCTTTACAGTGAGGGTGGTGAGACACTGGAACAGGTTGCTCAGGGAGTTCATGGATGCCCCTCCTCAGAGGTGTTCAAGGCCAGGTTGGATGAGGCCTTGAGCAACCTGGTCTAGTGGAGGTGTCCCTGCCTGTGGTGTGGGGTTGGCACTGGATGATCTTTGAAGCCCCTTCCAACCCAAAACACTCCATGATTCTGTTATACTCCAGCACTGCCTGTTGCCTGGAGTTACCATGACAACTTGAGAGTTGTCTGGCTTGCAAGGTGGGCTCTAAAGGAGGGTTGCTTACAGTAAGAAAAGGTGAACCTGAGCCTTTTGTGCTTCACCCTGGACACAGCTGAGTCTCAGCAGGACCCAGAGCTGTTTATAGTGTTCTACTCACATGCTGTGTAGCGCAAGTGACTCAGCCCTTGGTCCATTGCTCTCTCAGATCTTCAGGGATCTGCTGAGGCAGAGAAAAGGGGGGTTGTGACTGTGCCTTTGGACAACACAAAGAAGAGCCACTTACTAGTAAATAAATACAGATAAATTCTGTGCAGAACCTTGTTCCTGCTGAGGGTGGATCGTCATCATCCTGTACGAGTCTTCTGGGAAGGCAATTTGGATTATGGCCTGACCTGCATTTGACTTCTCATTTGAGGAGCTTCGTCCTTGGTATAGTCATTGGACCACTCTCAGGCAGCTCTGCAGGTCCTAAGGACAGCTGCATCAGAAGCCTTCTTCAGAAACACTGTTGAGAGCTGAGCTGGCTGAGGGTGCTTGTTGGGTACTTTCACTGCAAGTCTTGACAGAGCTGGGACATCTCAGTGGCAGTTCTACCAAAGAACACACTGGTCCCAAGAGTGTCCTTCAGTCTGCTTTGTAAAGTGTGTGCAGAAAGAACCAAAGAGAGACAGCAGGTCTGGCAGTTAGGACACGAGGAGACTACTCATCTGTGATGGATGTGGCTTAGGAAGAAAATAGATAGTAGCTCTTTTGTCCTCAGTGGAAGTACCGAGGACAAAGCATGCCAAGAACAGGTTGGGGGGAGAGGAGGCCTAATATGGAGAAGAGTGTTTACAGCCATCTCTCCAGTACAGTCTACTTCTGGAAGCAGTTGACACCATAAAGTCACCTTCATCGGGATACGAGGAAGTAGCTGAGCAGCCAGAGCCCTAAACGTGTTCATGAGGAAAGATAAAGTGAAGGTAAGAGATGGAAATGCACCGAAAGGGTCTAGCTCCTGGTGGGAGCTCATTAGATGGGAGACTTTTGTGGGGCTAGAGGGGGAAAACATTCCAGGGAAATGCAGCATCTTCCAGGTCCCATGCCACAGTTGGAGCAATCCTGTCTGTGCCAGCCTCTAAGTGATGCTTGTGCCTGGGCGTCCTCCTACCCTGGGCACTGCCAAGGCCTCTCTCGGCTAATGGCCTCCCCTCTTCCCTGCTGCTGCTTGGAGGTGGTCCTGGAGGAAAAGTGTGGGTGCTGAAGCCTCAGAACTCTGAGGGAGATGTTCCCTCCGCTTCCCACCAACCCTGCGGAAGCTCTGCTGGCCGTGGGAGGCCATGGGGACCCTCTCCCTCCCCGGGGCTGGAATTGAGGTCGTGTCCCCCCTCCCCAGCGGTTCCTCCTGCCCCGCCCAGGAAGGCCGCTTTCCTCAGCGCTCCGGCGACAGCTGCCTGGCGAAGGCCGAGGGAAACCCCCACCCCCGCCGCCCGAGGGCCCGCCCCGGCCCCGCCGCCGCGGGGAGGCGACGGCGGAGGGCGGGGGGAGCTGCCGGTAACGGCAGGCGAAGGGGCCGGGACAGTTGCTGCGGGGCTCTGAGGCGAGGGAACGGCACCGGCCCGCGCCCCCCTCCCCCCCTCGCTATGGAACGGTACGAGAAGCTGGGCAAGGTCGGGGAAGGCTCCTACGGCGTCGTCTTCAAGTGCCGCAACAAGAACACGGGGCAGATCGTGGCCATCAAGAAGTTCCTGGAGTCCGAGGAGGATCCGCTGATCAGGAAGATCGCCCTGCGGGAGATCCGGATGCTGAAGGTGGGCAGCGGCCGGCCGGGCACGCAGCGCTCCGCGTCCCGCTCTGCCTCCGACCCTGGAAAGCGCTGCCCGGAGCGGGTGGCCTGCGGCCGCCGGCGACCCCGCAGCGGCTTCGGGCTCTGCCCCGACACTGCGAGAGCGGCGCAGCGGGCGGGGAGCACGGAGGGAGCTGCCAGGGAAGGGGTGCCGAGAGGAGACGGAGTGTGAGCAGCCTTGAGGAGATGGAGTGCTTGGGAAGCCGTGACCGCGAAGATGGGGTTGGAGAGCAGCCGTGAGGAGGTGGGGTGTCAGAGGGAGAAGCGAGGACATGGGGTGTGCAGGAGCAGCAAAGCCAAGGGGCAGGAAGACGCCATAGGTGCAGTGCCCAGATCAGTTTCTCTGGGAGAAGCCCGGTGCTAGCCATTTTGCCGACCTGGACAGAGGTGGTCCCCCGCAGCCTAGGACGTCACACATCAAAAAGGACTGGTGCAGGTGGGAGATGGGACCCTGCAAAGAGTATGCTGCTGGGTGACTGTAGACACCTGGGTGGGTAGGGAGAAAGCATCAACAAGATTATCACTGAGCCTGTTACAGAGGGATTGATCCAGTCTCTGCCCCTCATGGAGTTAGCACTGTCCTGTCGAGCACAGGCACAGTTCTGCTCTTAGTGTGTGGTTGGCAGCAGCCCTCTCTGTGTCCAAGAGATCCCCATCAGAGGTGAGGACCCTTGGAGCTGGAGTAAAGCTCGTGAGCAAAGTGATCCTAGGTAGGATGATGCAGGGGACAGCTGTGGGGCACAGCCCCTCTCTCTTGGCACAGAGTACCCTCTCCAGCCTCCCCACTGTATAAATCCCTTCTCTGAGCCCCTGGTTGTGGGGGATCCAGAGTTGGAGCTTGATGGGCAGGAAGCATCCAGCCATGTACGGAATGCTGCTGCTTGTGTAGACCCCGTGTTACACGTGGCAGCGACTGCAGAATTGGCACTTGTGAACCATGGCAACCTCTTGTCTTTGCTGATCCTTTCTTGACTTCTGTGTGGCTTGTGTCCTCACGTAGAACTCAGTCATGCATTCAACCACTGTGTTTGTTTTCCTGATGAAGTAAAAGCACAGGAGCATACTCAGCGAGTCACACACAACCCAAGTCCATCAAGCATGCAAAAATGAGGAAAAACACAGGAAAAGAGGGAGAGGATGGAGTAAGCTTTTCTTTCACAGACCCAGCTCTCTGGGCAGAGTTTCTAGAGCTAGAGGTGCTGCCCGTTGCTTCCTGCTTTGCAGGCACCGGCGGACTGTTGGGCGCTTGTCCCATCTCTTTCTGGGCTGGTGTATTCATTTGGTCTCCATGGTTTTCTGAGGCAGCAAGCACCATGACCTCAGGAATGCATTTGTGTGACAAAATATTGTCTCTTACTTGTTATGATCCTCCTGCTGGGTGACTGACATAGAATAGCCTCAGTTCTGTGTTCCAACAAGTGCAGAGAGCTTCTCCCTTTTCAATTTCACTACGGTATTCATGATTTTATGTAACTCCATCATCTGCTCACCTCCAGCATTCTCTTCTCTGTGCAGAAGTGCACTGGGTGAAGAGCCATGCTGACAGCATGTTGGTTTGCTGTGAATTTTAAACTGATGGCCTGCACGAGGACTCCTCTTCCAAAAAACAAACCCACAGAACCCCAGCATGGTGGGGCTTGGGAGGGACCTCTGGAAATCATCCAGTCCAACTTCCACGTTAAAGCAGGGGGTTGCCCCGGATCACCGTGGGTTTGGAATCTCTCCAGAGACTCCACAGCCTCTCCAGGCATCCTGCTCCATAGGTCCAGAACCCTCGCATCAAGGAATTTTCTCCTACTGTTCAGTTGGAACCTCCTCAGTTCCAGATTGTGCCTGTTGCCTCTTGTCCTGCCACTGGGCAGCACTGGCCCCATTCTCTTGACCACTGCTCTCTAGCTTTTGACTAGCACTGAGAAGATTGCTCAGGTTTCTCTTCTCCAGGCTAAACAGCCCCAGGTCTCTCAGCCTTTCCTTCTCACAGAGATGCTCCAGGCCCCTCAGCATCTTTGTAGCCTCTGCTGGACTCTCTCTGGTAGTTCCCTGTCTCTCTTGAACTGGAAAACCCAGAACTGGACCCAATACTCCAGGTGTGGCCTCAGTAGGGCAGAGCAGACAGGGAGGAGATCCTCCCTCGGCCTGCTGGCCACACTTTCTTAATGCACCCCAGGAGACCACTGGCCTTCTTGGCCACGAGGGCACATTGTCATCTCATGGTGAACTTGTCCACCAGCACTCCCAGATCTTTCTCCATGCAGCTGCTTTCCAGCAGGGCAACCTGTCACTCTTACTGGTGCAGGGAGTTATTCCTCCCCTTGGTCTGATTGGTGCATGACGTTCTCAAACATCACTGCCTGTTGGTGTTTGCATAGCTACAGTTGACACTCCATGGCCCCTTCCACTGAGTTGGTTTCCTTTGGGTGCTGGCAACCAAGGAACTTCTGCAGGATTTTAGCAGGTTACAGAATTTCTCATACTTCTTTTCCCAAAATCTCTTGGTGCTGCTTGTCTTATGTTGAGGGTTTACATGCAAGTGGTGTAAATGTTACTGTCAAAGGAATATGAAGGCTTTGTCCTTCAACCATTGCAGATCTACCAGAAAAAGTAATTTATCTTTCCAGTTAGATTTTTGGGGAGAATCACTATGGTTTTCTCCTGGCTGGAGGCAAACAGGTGATGTTTAGCAAACACCGGAGATGTTCACGAAGGGAGTGATTGGCATTGGAATGGGCTGCCCAGGGAGGTGGTGGAGTCGCTGTCCCTGGAGGTGTTCAAGCAAAGCCTGGATGAGGCACTTAGTGCCATGGTCTGGTTGATTGGCTAGGGCTGGGTGCTAGGTTGGACTGGATGATCTTGGAGGTCTCTTCCCACCTGGTTGTTTCTATGATTCCAGGTGCATTTACACTTCATAGAATCACTGTGTTTGGAAGACAGCTTCAAGATCCAAGTTCTGACCATAGATTTAAATAATGTTAAGGATCCAAAAAGGAAAATCATTGTAGCAGAGAAAGATCCAAGTCCAACCATACATTTAAATAACAATAAGGATCCAAAAAGGAAAATCATTGTAGCAGAGAAAGATCCAAGTCCAACCATACATTTAAATAACAATAAGGATCCAAAAAGGAAAATCATTGTAGCAGAGAAAGATCCAAGTCCAACCATACATTTAAATAACAATAAGGATCCAAAAAGGAAAATCATTGTACAAGAGAAAGATCACTTAGTTCCAAACTCACTGCCATGGGCAGGGACACCTCTTCCTAGACTAGGTCACATTCAAGCTGGCTTTGAACACTTATATGCTGGGAGCCTCCACAACTTCTCTGGGCAGCCTGTAATACAAACAGAAAGCTCACAGAATCAACCAGGTTGGAAGACACCTCCAAGCTCATCCAGTCCAACCTAGCACCCAGCCCTAACCAATCAACTAGACCATGGCACTAAATGCCCCATCCAGGCTTTGCTTTTTCATCATCCTTCAGGGCCAGGAGCTGGCAGCACTGCAGCTTGCCACAGCAGGGTCTGTGTCAGGGTGCTGCTGGTTTGAACAAGTGCAGACCTGCTGGACTTATCATCTCAACTTCTTCTCTGTAAATAGTAACAGTTTCTTGGTTTGTTTGTGGAGGTATTGCCAGGCTTGGGCAACAGCTAAGCGTTTGTCAGAGATGTGAGTCTGTATGCCTGATGAATTATCATCCAGCACAGCAAACTCATTGTAGACAAAGGGTGGTTTATGGCCAGGAGCCGGGGGAGAGCAGGGTGGCAGGCAGAGTTTGGAACACCCTGTGTGATCCTGATTCCATAGGAAAGGCTGGGAAAATGTCCAAACAGAATGACTTTGGGTTGTTTAGTGTGGAAAAGAGGAGGCTGAGGGGACACCTCATTGCTCTCTATGACTGTCTAAAAGGAGGTTGGAGTAAGGTGGGGGTTGGTCACTTCTCCCTGTTATCAAGTGGTAGAAGGAGAAGAAATGGCCTGAAATTGCACCAGGGGAGGTTTAGGTTGGATATTAGAAACAACTTCTTTCCTGCAAGTGGTCAGGTGTTGGAACAGGCTGCCCAGGGAGGTGGTAATGTTCAAGAAACATGTGGACCTGGCACTTTGGTTTAGTGGTCATGGGGGTGTTGCTTTGATGGTTGGACTTGCTCTTAGAGGTCTTTTCCAACCCAAACAATTCTATAATTCTCTGATTTTCAGGAGTCTCACAGGCTCAACTGATCATCATTTGCAAAGTGAGTAAGGAAATGAGGAGAATGGAGAAAATCCATCTGTTCTGTGAGGTCAGGAGCTATGGCCAGAGCAGAGACAGTTACACTCACAGTTAGCCCCTGCTGACACTGCTGAGTACCTCCTGCTAAACAAGGAAGGAACTTGGTATACAAATACTGAGCACAGAGAACTGAGGAAGTAGTCAGAAGGTCTTGGTTGTGACCTAGGTTTGACCCAGGTGAGTGCAAAGGGCTTTGATGCTGGCAGATGATTTACATAGTGTTAGCAAGGTTGAAGGAAGAAGATGTGTGTGGTGAGAGATGCTGTTTAGAAAGGTCAGCTCCTTGCTGCCAGCTCACAGGACTAGAGTAACCACTTTCTGCACACCAACTTGTCTGTTGGCAGATGGGCTCAATACAGCTTACAGGCACTACAGTGTCCCACCAAGGCAGTGAGGTCCCTGGAAGGTCTTTCCTTATAAAGAGCTCTTACAGTGACATCTAGGGCCTTGCAGTGTGCCCTCAGAGCACTGAAATGGCCCTGCCATGTCCCTCCTGCTTATGACAGGCTCCCTGGAAGGTCTTTCCTTATAAAGACCTCTTACAGTGACATCTAGGGCCCTGCAGTGTACCCTCAGAGCACTGAAATGGCCCTGCCATGTCCCTCCTGCTTATGACAGGCTGGCAATGAGGTATGGTGAGGGTCTTCTACTGACCTTCTCTCTTACTCCAGCTCACTGGTTAACTCCAGGATTCCAGTCATGGATTTGAGTAGTCCTTGGGGCTAAGTGGGTACTTCCTCAGTCGAGGCCCCTTACAGGCTTCCTTCCTTGATTTTCCAGATGACAGGTTAGAAGGTGGGGCTAGTGGAACTCCTAGGCAATGCCCTTTCCAGCCTCCTTGCTTAGAAATGCGTTTTTCTAAAGCCTTGGCCAGGCAAAGTCCTCCTGGATACAGGTCCCTGAAAGCAGAGGAAATGATGCCATAAGTCATCTGGGAAGAAATAACATTCACAGAATCACAGAAAGTCAGGGGCTGGAAGTGACCTCCAAAGCTCACCCAGTCCAGCCCCCCTGCCAGAGCAGGATCACCTACACCGGATCACACAGGAACACATCCAGGTGGGTTTGGAATATCTCCAGAGAGGGAGACTCCACAACCTCCCTGGGCAGCCTGTTCCAGTGCTCTGTCACACTCACAGGGAAAAAATTCCCCCTCAGGTTGGCATGGAACCTCTTCTGCCTCCTAAATGTGTTTGCATGCTGCAGGCTCTTCCCACGCCTGATTTCCCTGGGAGAGCTGCTTTTCCCTGTGGCACAGCCAAGGGCTGGACACATACAATACGAGGTGCTGCTGCCATTGCTGTGGGCACCCTGCTGAGTTCTTTATCTCTGAGCATCTTTTCCAAGAGGCTCTTGCTGAAGCCAAGCTGACTTGTTGCCCACGGCCAGCTGCTAAAATAATCACACCACAGAAGCTGAGCTGCTGCTTTACAGACAGCTGTGCTCAGCTCAAGGACTTGGGCAAAAGCAGTGCCTGCCCCACCCCCCAACTTTACCCACTGCCCCGTGTAGTAGTTAACCAGTTCTATGGCACCAAGCTGTGTGGCACAGTTGACTTGCTAGAGGGCAGGGATCCATGCAGAGACACATTGACAGGCTGCAGAGGTAGGCCCAGGCCAACCTCATGGCATTCAAGAAAGCCAAGCGTAAGGTCCTGCACCTGGGTGGGCACAATCCCAAGCACCGCTCCAGGCTGGGTGGGGAATGGCTGAGAGCAGCCCTGAGGAGAAGGACCTGGGGGTCTGAGTTGGTGAAAAGCTCAACATGAGCCTGCAGTGTGAGTGCAGCCCAGACAGCAACCCTGTGCTGGGCTGCAGCAAGAGCAGTGTGGGCAGCAGGGCAAGGGAGGGGATTCTGCCCCTTTGCTCTGCTCTCCTCAGACCCCACCTGGAGTACTGTGTGCAGTTCTGGAGCCCCCAGCACAAGAAGGACATGGAACTGCTGGAGCCAGTCCAGAGGAGNGCCTTGAGTGACCTGTTCTAGTGGGAGGTGTCCCTGCCTATGGCACGGGGTTGGAACTGGCTGAGCTCTGAGGTCCCTTCCAACCTAAACCATTCTGTGATTCTTCTACTGTGTGTTACAGCAACTGAAACACCCCAACCTGGTCAACCTGCTGGAAGTCTTCAGGAGGAAGAGGAGGCTGCATCTGGTCTTTGAATATTGTGACCACACAGTTCTCCATGAGCTGGACAAGCACCCGCGGGGGTGAGTGGCTGCTCTGTCTCTGGCTGCTTTGAGCAAAGGAATCAGTAGGGTGTCCACATTGCTGCTGCCCCACGGAGTTTTCAGAGGAATCTCCTCAATTCCAGGAAAGGTTCCTCAGCACAGTGCCCAAGGCTTGCTCTGCTACTGTGGTTGAGCCATGACCTCCACAAGAATTGCGTGGGATCCTGCCCAGTGTTGGTTGCCGAGGAGGTGGAAGTGCTGAGCCCAAGCGTTTGGGTGACCTTTGGGAGCGGTTTGGGAGCATCTTGTGTCTCACTGCTGCAAGGGGTGGGCTGCTGTGAGGCTGTGCACACTGTGTCCCTGTGGTGATGGAGGCTGAAACACCTCCCCTATGAGGCCTACAAGAGTTGGGGCTTTTCAGCCTGGAGAAGGCTCCATGGAGACCTTAGAGCAGCCTTCCATTACTTGAAAGGAGCTAGAGGAGAGCTGGGGAGAGGCTTTTGTTAGGGCTTGTAGTGTTAGGATGAGGGGATATGGGCTGAGGCTGGAAGAGGGCAGATTTAGACTGGATATTAGGAAGAAGCTCTTTCCAGTGAGGGTGGTGAGACACTGCAGCAACTTGCCCAGTGAGGTTGTGGATGCTCCCTCTCTGGAAGTGTTCAAGGTCAGGTTGGACAAGACCCGGAGCAGCCTGGTCTTGTGGAAGGTGTCACTGCCCGTGGCAGAGGAATGGAACTAGATGATCTCTGAGGTTCCTTCCAACCCAAACCATTCTATGATTCTATGTCAGTGATGACCCCTAAGACAGACCAGCGACTTGCTGCTGTGCTAAGGAGCATGTGCTGGCTGGGAGGAGTCGCCCAGAGCTGTGCCCTCACCTCTCTGCACACCCTTAGATCAGACACCTTCTTTAAACAGGGTGAGCTACACAGGCAGGAAGAACATTCTCCAGGGTAGGGGGTTGTTCTTTTGACACATTGCAAGTGCCACTCCCACTCCATCCTTTGTCCCTAATTGTTCATAGTGACTTGGTGCTGTGGAAATGCTAAGCAAGAAGTTCATAAATCACTTTGCAGGCCTGGAACTAAATAAATTGCCTGCAGGAGACTAATTGGGGGTTGAGTAAACAACGCCTGTTATTCTCTCTCTCCCTGGCACTAAGATCCAGCAGCAGAACAGAGTGTGCTGACAGTAGATTGGTTTGTGAGCTGTGAGCAGCTCTCACCCCAGTCTGAACCTGCAATCTGAAGAGAGGATGGATAACACTCTTTGAAGGAAACACTTCACACCCTCTTCATAGTGTTCAAAACATTTGTTCAGCTTTGGGTCCTTCAGCACCTCATTGTCCATGGTGTGGAGCAGGGCAATAAAGCTGGTGAGGGGTCTGGAGAACGGGTCTGGTGAGGAGCAGCTGAGGGAAGTGGGGTTGTTCAGCGTGGAGAAAAGGAGGCTGAGAAAAGATCTTCTGCCTCCCTACAACGCCCTGAGAGGAGGTTGGAGCTAGGTGGTACTTAGTCTCTTCTCCCAAAGAACAAGTGACAGGACAATAGGAAATGGCCTCACATTGCACCAGGGGAGGTTTAGTTGAACATTAGTTAAAACCTCTTTCCTGAAAGGGTAGTCTAGCCCTGGAATAGGCTGCCCAGGGCAGTAATGGAGTCACCATCCCTGGAGGGGTTTAAAAGACATTTAGACATGTGCTGAGGGACTTGGCAGTGCTGGGTTAATGGTTGGACTTGATGATCTTAAAGATCTCTTCCAGCCAAAACAATTCTGTGGTTCTCTGCCTTCTTCTGTAGTTTCTGACAAACATTACAGCCAGCCAAGGAAGTTCAACTGCTGCACAGTAGCTGGAAGGGTAGGCTGGGTCTTGAACACGGTTTGTGGGTTTTTTTCTCTGAGGCATTTGCTGCTGGAGGGGATGAGGAGATGAAAATCTAAGTAGAGCTTTTCTGCCCAGTTATTGGGCAATCAATGGCACGACAGCACTGCAAGTCAGAGCATGCCTCTATACCACAAACACTCCACCACCTCCAACGCTCTGAGCAGCTGCAGCTGCAAAAATTCCTGTTGGTATCTCAGGAGGACTGCCAGGATGCTAAGCCACAAGACAGGGTCTGACACAGATTGGCACACACTGATGTGGGGTCACCAGCTGGCTGTGGCTGAGAGGTACCAGGCATTCTGGCATGCTCTTAAGTGCCAAAAATCCTTGTATCTTGTTTCACTGACTGGATTTGGAAGTGCTGCTGATATTCCCCATAATGGTTGAAAGATAACTTCACAGGAGATCGTTCCTTGGTGCAGGCAGAGCTTAGCCTTGGACAAGAGAGGTTATTCTGTCCCTGTGCTCAGCACTGGTCAGGCCACACCTTGAGTGCTGTGTCCAGTTCTGGACTTCTCAATTCAAGAGAGATGTTCAGATACTGGAAGGTGTCCAGAGAAGGGCGATGAAGCTGGTGAGGGGCCTGGAGCACAGCTCTGTGAGGAGAGTCTGAGGGAGCTCGGGGTGTGCAGCCTGGAGAAGAGGAGGCTCAGGGCAGACCTCATTGCTGTCTACAACTACCTGAAGGGAGGTTATAGTCAAGTGGGGTTGGTCTCTTCTGCCACAACTACCTGAAGGGAGGTTATAGTCAAGTGGGGTTGGTCTCTTCTGCCACCATCCACAGAACAAGGGGACACAGCCTCAAGTTGTGCCAGGGGAGGTCTAGGCTGGATGTTAGGAGGAAGTTGTTGGCAGAGAGAGTGATTGGCATTGGAATGGGCTGCCCAGGGAGGTGGTGGAGTTGCCATCCCTGGAGGTGTTCAAGAAAGGACTGGATGAGGCACTTAGTGCCATGGTCTAGTTGATTGGCCAGGGCTGGGTGCTAGGTTGGACTGGATGAGCTTGGAGGTCTCTTCCAACCTGGTTGATTCTAGGATTTTATGATTCTGAAAGGCTCGAACAGCCTCCACCATGAGCAGCTCATTGTCCCTGCAGTGGAAAATGGAATGAACTGAGGCTTATTGTGTCTTTCTGTGACTTAGTTATAGGGAAAAATTGCAGCTAGTGGGCATATTTCTGAGTTTTCTGAGTTGATCCCTGATGGTTTTGCTCAGAGATCCCTGTACTATGTTTGCACTCAATGGCCTCCTCTTCCTTTTTCCTATAATAGTGAAGTTATTTTTGATGGCTCAAATTAAAATGTGCTTTTTGAAAGCAGGGTGCCAGAGCATCTGGTGAAGAGCATAACCTGGCAGACCCTCCAAGCTGTGAACTTCTGCCATAAACACAACGTAAGTCTTCTGAACACCACCAGCCATTGCTGTTAACAACACAGCCTTAGAGGAGAAGGAGTTTCTGTTCTCATTTTCCTTATTACAGAGCTTGCGTGGGGCAAAGTTAGATGAAATTTGACTGGCCAGAGAATGGGCAGGGAGAAGTTCCAAGGAGAAGGACTTGGCATGTTGGTGGGTGAAGAGCTGAACATTTGTTCAGCATCTTTGTGGGTGCCGTGGACAGAGGCACTGAGTGCAGCCTCAGCAAGTTTGCTGCTGACACCAAGCTGTGTGGTGCAGCAGACAGGCTGGAGGGAAGGGATCCATCCAGAGGCACCTGGACAGGCTGCAGAGGTGGGCACAAGCCAACCTCATGAGAGTCAACAAGACCAAGTGCAAGGTCCTGCAGCTGGGTCGAGGCAATGAATCCCAAGCACAAATCCAGGCTGGGCAGTGAGTGGCTGGAGAGCAGCCCTGAGGAGAGGGACTTGGGGGTGCTGGTGGACGAGAAGCTCAACATGAGCCAGCCAGTGGGCTGCAGCAGGAGAAGTGTGGCCAGCAGGTTGAGGGAGATGATTCTCCCCTCTACTCTGCTCTGCTGAGACCCCACCTGGAGTACTGCATCCAGTTCTGGAGCCNACTCATGTAGCGTAGGGTGTCCCTGGCCATGGCAGGGGGGTTGGACATGGATGATCCTTGTGGTCCCTTCCAACCCTGACTGAGCTATGATTCTATGAGCTGGCACTGTCTGCTCACAGCCCTCACCTGTCCGTGTCCTGGCCTGATCCTCAGCAGTGTGGGCAGCAGGTGGAGGAAGGGGATTCTGCCCCTTTGCTCTGCTCTGCTGACACCCCCCTGCAGGGCTGGGGCTAGCTCTGGAATCCTCAAGCACAAGAAGGATGTGGACCTGGTGGAGTGGGGCCAGAAGAGGCCACAAAGATGATCAGAAGGCTGGAGCACCTCTCTTAGGAAGACAGGCTGAGAAAGTTGTAATGTTGAGCTGGGAGAAGAAAAGGCTCTGGAGGGACCTTAGAGCTGCTTTCCAGTATTTGCAGGGAGCTAGAGAGAGGCTTTTCACAAAGGCGTGGAGTGACAGGACAAGGGGTGATGGCCTCAATCTGGAAGCTTGATTGAGATTAGACATTGGGAAGAAATTCTTCCCTATGAGGGTGGTGAGGCACTGGAACAGGTTGCCCAGAGATGTTGTAGAGGCTCCAAGCCTGCAAGTGTTCAAAGCCAGGTTGGATGGGACCTTGAGCAATGTGGTCTAGAATGTATCCCTGCCTAGGGCAGGGTGTTGGAACTAGGTCATCTTTAAGGTCTCTTCCAATCCAAACCATTCCATAATTCTTTGCATGTTCCCTGTTCTCCACTGGAATCACATAGCTGAAATCTTGGTGTGTACCCAGAACAGCTGCATTACTGTCATTCGGGTCCCTTAGGTTGGCTGTCAGCTTCCAGGCTGGGCAGGAGTCTCTCCTTGTGCGTTCCCCATGCTGTGCAGAACTGAGTTCAGAAAACTGGTTTAACATCTCATCAGCTGAGGCCTGACAAAACTGCTACTGTTTTCCCAGAAAGTCCTTCTGTTGATAGTCCTAGGCACCAGTTAAAAGGTTTCAAAAATGAGGTACAGGAAAAAGAGTTTTACAGCTCCTCTTGTGCATTCTGAAGGGAGAATTGTGTCAGTTCTGTTCAACTCTGCAGAAAGCAGTGGGGGCACTTTAAGAAGCAGGGAAGGAAAGCAGCCTTTTGGAGAAGATCTTTGGCTGTAAATGTCTTTGGTTTTGTTTATTTGTCAGTGTTTGAGATTTAAGAGCTGGGCAGGAGATGCTCTGGAATGAGTGTTTTGTCTCTGCTGGAAGAACTATGTCCAGTTGAGCCACAGGAACTTGGCCATAGGTCTGTCCTACTTCCAAGATTTGTTGTTTTCCTTCTTTTTTCTGTTCCAGCCTGAAAGATTTATTGGGATTTTAAAACCAAGGGAACAATGAGATGTTGCAGCCTGACCTGCTGTAGATCACAGGTAATGAGGTCTGATGCAGCTGCCCTCTTGGAACTCCATGACACCAGTTTAACAAGCAGCATTTCAGTCCTCAGGAGGAGACGCAATAGTTCACCGCCAGCTTAGTTAGGAAAAGGCCAAGGTGTTTGTGCTGAGGTAGTGGTAGGTGAGCTACAAGGTGAGCTAGACCTCGAGGGTTTCAGCAGAGCACACCTTTCACACTCAGGCAGAAGAATCACAGAATGGTTTGGGTTGGAAAGGACTTTAGAGAACATCTAGTTCCAATCCCTCTGCTGTGGGTAGGGGCACCTCCCATTAGACCTGGTTGCTCAGCACCCCACCCAGCCTGGCCTTCAACACTTCCAGGTTTAGAGCCTCCACCAAGAAGAAATAAAGGTCTCTACTAGTCTGATCAGCAGAAACTCTTTCCCAAGTCCAGACTCAATTGCTGTGAACCTTCTGCAAACAAATTGACTTCCCAAGAATCACAGAACTGCTGATGTTGGAAGGGCCCTCTGGAGACCATCTAGTCCAGCCCTCCCACCAAACTGGGTCATCTAAAGCAGGCTGCTCAGAAACTTGTCCAGTCAGGATTTGAATATCTCAAACAATCTTTCTAGACAACCTGTTTGGGTATTTCTCCACCCTCACAGTGAAAAGACAAATCATATTTAGATGGAATTTCATGTGTATTTAATTTGTCACCATTGCCTTTTCATAGAATCATAGAATCAAGCAGGTTGGAAGAGACCTCCAAGCTCATCCACTCCAACCTAGCACCCAGTCCTAGCCAATCACCCAGACCATGGCACTAAGTGCCTCATCCAGGCTTTGCTTCAACACCTCCAGGGATGGCAACTCCACCACCTCCCTGGGCAGCCCATTCCAATGCCAATCACTCTTTCTGGCAACAACTTCCTCCTAACATCCAGCCTGGAACTCCCCTGGCACAACTTGAGACTGTGTCCCCTTGTTCTGTTGCTGGTTGTAGACAGCAATGAGGTCTGCCCTGAGCCTCCTCTTCTGCAGGCTGCACACGCCCAGCTCCCTCAGCCTCTCCTCACAGGGCTGTGCTCCAGGCTCCTCACCAGCTTTGACACCCTTCTCTGGACCTGTTCCAGTATCTCAACATCTCTCTTGGATTGAGAAGCCCAGAACTGGACACAGGACTCAAGGTGTGGCCCGACCAGTGTTGAGTACAGGGGAAAAATAACCTCCCTTGTCCTGCTGGCCACACTGGTCCTGATTTTGTCCTTCCACTGGACACCCTTGAGTATCCAGTCCTTCTGCTGGACACACTTAGAAGAGTCTGGCTTGGCCTTCTTTACTCAATTTCATCAGGTGTTTATGCGCATAAAATCTCCTCTGAGCCTTCTCTTCTCCAATCTGAATTATGATCCCAGCTCCCTCATCCTCTCCTTGGTTGCTAGATAGCTCAACCCCTTAATTGTTCTAATGACACTTTGCTGAAGTCATTCCAGGAGGTTCCACCTCAACACAAGGGAGAACTTCTTTACTGTAAGGGTCCCAGAGCAGTGGAACAAGGTGCCCAGAGAGTTTGTGGAGTCTCCTTCTCTGGAGACTTTCAAGGCCTGTCTGGATGTGTACCTGTGTGACCTGATTGTATGGTCCTGCTCTGGCAGGGGGGTTGGACTTGATGATCTCTTTGGGTCCCTTCCAACTCCTGACATTCTGTGAGCCTGTGATCTTCCTTCTACTGAAGATCCCAAAGCTGGACACATAACTCTGGATGTGTCTCACCTGCACTGTGTGAAGGGAATACCAGGTATGCTCTGGCATCTACAACGATAAAGTCCCATGTCTAAACTGTATCTCATCTGTCAGCTTCACCAGCAAAATCCTTTGCTTCTCTATGGTATTATCAGTAAACAGAGTTAATGAACTTGGTCTAAGAACTGATCCTGAAGGACACACACACCTCTCTGTGGGATCTCACTATTAAGAGATCATCTTCCCTTGCAGCAGGAATGACCTGCCTGACATACACATAAGGGATATGTGTTTGAATTCAGTTCTTAATCTGAAGGCCAGGTTAAATGCTTGCCTCTAACCTTGGTTTTCGTTGTTTCCAGTGCATCCACCGAGATGTAAAGCCAGAGAACATCCTGATAACCAAGCATTCGGTCATCAAACTGTGTGACTTCGGATTTGCTCGCATACTGAGTGAGTGCTGCTTGCTGCTGTGCAGATGATGAACAAGAGACCTCAAAGGAAGTGCAGGACAGGACTTTCAAACACCAGAGAAGGCTTGCTGGGCTGTGTCTGCTGCACCTAGAAATCGTAAAATGGTTTTGGTTGGAAGGGACATTAAAGGTGACCTGGTTCCAATCCTCTGCCATGGGCAGGAACACCTTCTACTAGACCATGATGCTCGTGGCCCCTTCTAACCTGGCCTTGAGCATTTCCAGGGTAGGAGCCTCCACAGCTTCTCTGAACAACCTGTTCTAGTGCCTCACCACCGTCATGGGGGAGAATTTCTTCCTGCTTCCAGTTTAAAGCCTTTACCTCTTGTCCTGTCACTTGATGGCTTTGTAAAATGTCTCTCTCCAACTCTCCTGTAGTCCTCTTCAAATGCTGGAATGCTTCTCTAAGATCTTGCTAGAGCCTTCTCTTCTCCAGACTCAACAGCCCCAACTCTCTCAGCCTGTCCTCACAGCAGAGGGGTTCCAGCCTCTCCGATCATCTTCATATTTCTCCTGTGCTGAGGACTCCAGAGCACTGCAGATGGGGTCGCTGGGGACTTGCCAGTACAGCAGATGAGGTCACGACAGTGCAGAGCAGAGGGGCAGAATCCCCTCTCTCCACGTGCTCACCACACTGCTTGGGATCAGACCAGGACAGAGACAAGTCAGGGCTGTGAGCACATGAGGTCAGCTCATGTTCAGCTTTTCACTCACCAGCACCCCCAAGTCATAGAATCATAGAATCAACCAGGTTGGAAGAGACCTCCAAGCTCATCCACTCCAACCTAGCACCCAGCCCTGTCCAATCAACCAGACCATGGCACTAAGTGCCCCATCCAGGCTTTGCTTGAACACCTCCAGGGACGGCGACTTCACCACCTCCCTGGGCAGCCCATTCCAATGCCAATCACTGTGTGGCCGGAGCAGTGCTGAGTACAGGGGCAGAATAACCTCCCTTGTCCTACTGGCCACACTCTTCCTGAGCCAGACCAGGATGCCATTGGCTCTGCTGGCCACCTGGGCACACTGCTGGCAATGTACAGCCTGAGTCCTTCTCCTTGGGGCCACTCTCCATCCATTCTCTGCCCAGCCTGGATTTGTGCTTGGACACAATGTCAGCCTATATGCAGATATAAATGTTCACAAATCATCCTATATAAATAGGCTGGAATGGTGTCATAAAGAGCCTCTGATAAAGGCTGGGTAGAGATCTCCAAACTGGAGACTTCCAAAACTCTCCTGGACATTGTGATCTTGGCCAGCTTGCCCTGGGTGACCCCTCTTTAGCAGGAGGGTTGAACTAGATGATCCTCAGAGGTCTTTTCCAAGACCTATCAGTCTGATTCTGTGATGAAAGGGAGCCAGCCCAGACACCATGATGCCAAGTATCTCTGTAAACAAGCTCAGTCTGAGCTCCCTGCTGGTACAGCTGAACTGCTGATGGTGCTGGCATTGGTGGATGGAATTTGGCTTTGGGCATCTTGGAGCTGCCCAGCCTTTGCTTATGCAATGCTGGAGACACAGCTGGAGTTCCCTGGCAGGAGGAACCCCCCTGGCAGAAGGCACTGTCTCTGCAAAGAATGGCTTCACATTTTCCATTGTAAATAAACCCCTAATCTGGGGGGTTTTTTTTGTTCTTGTTCAGACAAACCATGTGGGGTTTGAGAACTGACCACTGGTTGGTGCAAGGCCCTGCTGTGGAGCTCTGGAGAACAATATGGCCTCGATTTTTGCCAACTCCTACGTGTTTCCAAAGTCAGGTTCCGCTAGTGGTCAGTGTCTCATCCTGCTTCTGTAGCTATTGCTTGCCCACAAGGTGCCCTAAGGTGTATCAGCTGATGGTGGTCCATCTGCATTGTTCTGATCCCACATTCCTGTTTGTTTTTCTCATTCCTAACCTCAACCTAGCTGGTCCAAGTGATTATTACACCGACTATGTGGCTACCAGGTGGTACCGCTCTCCAGAGCTACTTGTGGGAGACACCCAGTACGGCCCTCCCGTGGACGTGTGGGCTATTGGCTGTGTCTTTGCTGAGCTGCTCTCCGGGGTGCCCCTGTGGCCAGGCAAGTCTGATGTCGACCAGCTGTACCTCATCCGGAGAACCCTGGGTAAGTGTCTGCTGCACCACTCACTGCCCCAGGCTTCCCAGTGCCTTTCACAGGACTGGAGCTTGCCCAGGAGAACTTTCCTCTGTGGTGGGTGCTGTGGCACAGCTGAAGTGTCAGATCCTGGTAGATGTTTGTGCAGCACCCTCTAGCTATGATCACAGGATGTTAGGGGTTGGAAAGGACCCAAGGAGATCATCCAAGGCTCCCTACCAGAGCAAGACAATCTAGCTCAGGTCACACAGGAACACATCCAGATGGGCTTTGAAAGTCTCCAGATAACAAGACTCCACAACCTCTCTGGGGAGCCTGTGCCAGTGCTCTGATAGCCTTACAGTCATGAACTTTCCCCTTGTGTTGAGCTGGAAGCTCCTGTGCTGCAGCTTCCATCCATCGCTCCTTGTCCTATCCCAGGGAGCAAGTGAGCAGAGCCTGTCCCTCTACTCCTGACCCCCAAGCCCTCAGAGATTTACAGACATTTATTAAATCCCCTCTCAGTCTTCTCCAGACTAAAAAGCCCCAGATAAGCAAAGAAATACACCAAAGTCTCAAAGTCAGTGTTACTTGCTCTTCATGCAAGTAGCCAAGATGTTGAAACCCATTCTACTGCTCACAGACAGGCAGACCTTGAGTTTGGCTGGTGTGTGGTGGAGATAGAGATTGGACTCGATGATCTCAGAGGTCTTTTCCTACCTAACCAATTCTAGGATTCTGTAATAGATAGAAATACATATATTTCAAGACCCCCAGCTGTAGCAGCCCGAGTTCCTAAAAGCCACTCTGCTGCTGAGCCTGGAAGGTGCACAGCAGCTGGGTAATCCTGCTCCAAAAACTGCTCCCAGCAGCTGAATTTCTTTGAGGTATTTCTAGCATCAAGCCCTGGGATTGTGAGGGTGGGCAGCTGGAGCTGTGTGGCCTTGCCTTTCCATCAGCACATTCACACAGTGGTGACTGATGTCCTCCATGGGCAGTGGCATTCACAAAAGAACTTTCACTGGCTGACTTGATTGTGTTCCACCATAGGATTGTTCAGGCTGGAAAAGACCTCTGAGATCATCAAGTCCAGCCATTAACCTAACACGACCAAGTCTGCTTCTGACCCATGTTCCTGGGCACCACATCTACACAGCTTTTAAATCCCTCTAAGGGTGATGACTCCACCACTGCCAGAGGCAGCCTGTTCCAATGCCTGATCACTCTTGCAGGAAAGAAAAATTTCCTAATATCCAATCTAAACCTCACTTAGCACAATTTCAGGCCATTTTGTTTCATCCTGTTGCCTGATACTAGTAAGGAGAGACCAATACCCTTCAGGGAGTTGTAGAGAACAATGAGGTCTTCCCTCAGCCTCCAGGCTAAACAACTCCAGTTCTTTCAGCTGCTACTCACCAGATCTCTTCTCCACACCTTTCACTAGCTTTGTTGCCCTTCTGTGGACCTGCTCCAGCACTTCAGTGTTCCTGGAATGAGGGACCCAAAATCGAACCCAGTGTCTGAAATGTGATCTCACCAGTGCCCAGTACAGAGAAACAGCCATTGGCTCCTTTGATGGTGGTCCATCTCTTTAGGTGTTTTCTCAGATGGTGTCAGCCTCATTAGAGGATATAAGTTTGTTCATTACAGGCACAATAAAAACAGCAAATTAATCCAGCTTTGGTCTTTTTTAATTCTTGGTCACAGGGGACCTTATTCCTAGGCACCAGCAAGTATTCAGCACCAACCACTTCTTCAGTGGAGTTCAAATTCCAGACCCAGAGAGCATGGTAAGAGCTTCCTCCAGACATACTTCCCTGACCTGCAGTGCTAAGGACAGCTGTTGGGACAGAGAAATAGTCCTGCTTCTCACCCAGAGCACATGTGCTTTGGAAGCTCAGCTGGAAAAGCTCACCCAGATGTCCCAGTCCTTTGCTCACAGCATTTTTTTCCCTATCCAAAAGCTTTGCCAGTGTACACTTAAAGTGTTATTTGGAGGTGGCCAAAGCCCTCTCTGCTCCTTCTCCCCTCTTCTGGTGGCACAGCCACCAACCTGCCCAGCCTCAATAGTGCCAGGCAGCTCCCCTCCAAGTACATCAGCTGACAGATGCATTTTGTGAGCTACGGGTTGTGTTGCTACAGAAAGCTGCTTCTCTGTACCCTAAGGAATGAAAATGTCACCAATAGAGAATCATAGAACTGTTGAGGTTGGAAGAGACCTTTGAGGCCATCAAGTCCAACCACTTGCCTCGTGCTCACAATCCCACTGCTACTGCTAAGCTGCTACCACTAAACCACATCCCTAAGCACCACATCCACACATCTTTGAAATCTCTCCAGGGATGGTGACTCTGACACCTCCCTGAGCAGCCTGTTCCAGTGGCCGAGACCCTTTCAGTGAAGAGATTTTTCCTGATATCCAACCTGAACCTCCCCTGGCACAACCTGAGGCTGTTTTGTCTTGTCCTCTAGGGAGCTGCACATGAGAAGAGACTGACTCTTCCTTTGAGGTAGCTGTAGAGAGTGATGTGGTCTTGTCTTAGCCTCCCCTTCTGAAGAATAAACACCCAGTTCCTTCAGCCATTCCTCCTAAGTCTTGTGTTCAAGGCCCTTCACCAGCTTAGTTATTGTTTAGAAACACTCCAGCACCTCAATGTCCTCCTTCAAACTGACCCAAATACTTGAGGTGTGCCCTCACCAGTGCTCAGTACCTCACTGTTGTTTTTTTCTCTCCAGGAGCCATTAGAAGTGAAATTCCCTAATATTTCATACTCTGCTTTGGCTCTCATGAAGGTAAGAAACCTACAGCTAGTGAGGAGCTCTTCACTGAGACACAGCAAATGCAGCCTGGTTTGTGTATCAGATGGTAATGGTTTGGGTATTGGCTACTGAATTATCAGAGATCACTGAAGCTGGAGAGGACTTTCATCCACTCTTCTAGTCCACTCATCTTCACCAGAGAGGTAGAAAATCTTATTCATTCTTCTGGGGAGATGCATGGGATAGAAATGGTAGGGATGGAAACATTAAGGAGAAGGTACAGCTGTGAGTGGTGTTAGCTATGCCAAGCATGGCACAACACAGCTACAGTGGGTTCCTCTTGTTTAAGAACCAGTTCAGATGACCACTATGGACTCCCTGGTTTTTGAGGCTTGATGTTACCATACAATGTAAATAACAGAATGCATCAGGTTGCAAGGGGCCTTCAAAGGTCATGTTGTAGAACCCCGCTGCAGTGAGCAGGGACCTCTCCAATTAAATGGACATAAGGAGAAAGTTCTTGACAATGAGAGTGATAAAACACTGGAACAGTTTGCCCAGGGATGTGATTGAGGCCCCATCCCTGGAGACCTTCAAGATCAGACTTGACGTGGCCCTAGGCAGCCTGATCTAGTTGGAGTTGTCACTGCTGACTGCAGGGGTGTTGGACAAGGAAACCCTTAAGTGTCCCTTCCAACCTGATGCAATCTTTGAATCTGTAGATGTCCCTTTGGATGTAGATGTGCCTTTGTAGATGTCCATTTGGACATTTCTGTTACCACCTTGTGGCAGTCATTTAATACTAGCTACTGCTAGCTTCATGTGACTCTGAAAAGCCAAGCTCCGAGAATCCAGACTCTTGAGAACCCATCAAAACCAAGACTAACACAGTGAACACCTACCTGTTGGATGTGCTGAGTCGCTGGAGTGGTGCAGACTCATTTAATGTCTTGCTTCACCTTCCCTAGGGTTGCCTGCGCATGGACCCAGCAGAGAGGCAGACATGTGAGCAGCTGCTGCAGCACCCCTATTTTGACAGCATCAGGGAGGCAGCAGATCTGGGGAAAGAACAGGAGAAAATGGCTCGGAAGCCAGCCAGGCCCACTCGGAAGCACATGGAGGGGGTAAGGTTTTCCTTGCAGGATTTAGTTCTGTGCCTGCAGAGGGAGCTGCTTCTCTCTGTTTGGCTCCCAGGAGGTAGCTCCTGAGTTGGACTGATCTTCATTTTGGCCCGTGGAAGAAATGAACCTCCTGGCTAAAAAGTAACTTGAGTACAAAGGGAATTGTGCCCCAGGGCTCCACTGGGTCACAGCGGATAAGTACACAGTGATGTGAGATGGGTTCATTCCTGACAGAAGAGCAGGACAACAAACCTGTGTGGCTGGTGTAGCCTGGAGTTCTGTGGGCCTTTAGGGGAGTGTTGATGTGCATGATTGTTGAGAGTATCTGCAGAGGGACCTGGACAGACTGGATTGATGGGCCAAGGCCAGTGGGATGAGGTTCAACAAGGCCAAGTGCTGAGTCCTGCACTTGGGTCACAACAACCCCATGAACGCTCCAGGCCTGGGGCAGAGTGGCTGGAAAGCTGCCTGGTGGAAAAGGACTTGGTGCTGGTTGAAAGCCAGCAGAATGAGCCAGTATGTTGCCAGGCAGCCAAGAAAGCCATCAGCATCCTGGCTTGGATCAGCAATAATGCAGCCAGCAGGACCAGAGTAATGAATGTCCTCCCATACTGAACAGTGCTGAGATTGCACTCTGAGTACTGTGTTTAGTTTTGGGCCCCTTGCTCCAAGAAGGACATTGAGGTGCTGGAGCATGTCCAGAGAAGGGCAGCAAAGTTGGTGAAGGGTCTGGAGAACAGGACTGGTGAGGAGCAGCTGAAGGAACTGGGACTGTTCAGCCTGGAGAAAAGGAAGCTGGAGGATGACCTTCTGACTCTCTAAAACTCCCTGAAAAGAGGTTATATTTGGGGGTTGGTCCCTTCTCCCAAATAAACCAGTTGGCCACTTCCATTTCCATGACATGAGACACAATATTTTTCTTGCCCTGGGTGACTGGGATAAGTCCCTTTAATGACCTGTTGTGGTTGCAGTCCAGTTGTAGACCCTCAGATTCAAGATGCTTAGTTTGAAAAGGGCAGGATCGCAACAAGAATAGTTTCATAGCTCAGATTGCTTTCTGACCAATGAAACTCATGTTCTGTTCTCACTGCAAGCCCAACCATACTATGTGACTTTCCCTTCAGTTACAGTACCTGCCTCAACTGACCAGTGGTAACCTCCTGCCAGCTCTGGACAGCAAGAAGTGCTGCTGCAAACCAAGAAGATCAAACTACCACTTCCCCAATATCTAACTGGATGGCAGGTTAAAAAGCATCTACTGTTCAACATTCCAGTCATTCAGAATCTACAAAAGGAGGAGGCATGGTGGGAAAATAAATTAATACAACCTATGAGGTAGACCAAAGTGGTCTGAATGGGCTCTGGATCACTAGTGGAGGGAAGTGATGCACAAGGCAAAGTCCATGCTCACTTTCATGTTCTGTGTACCAAGGGAAATGCGTGTTCTGCTTTAATTCCCAGTTGTATACTGGTTTTCATGGTCGTATACTGCTTCAGGACTACTGCAGCCCTGTGTTTGCAGTGAATTTAAAATCTCTTGCTTATCTGTCACCTAAATTTCAGACTTGGCAGAAGAGCTGCAACCTTGCCAAATCAATCTGAACTCTGCTGTGTCCAAACAGCAGTAGTGTGAGGAGCTGTGAATATAGTGCTGATATGAGCAGGGAGATGAGCCTGTGGAGCCCAGCCTGAGGAGAAGCTGTCTTACTGCTCCCATTATCTCTAGAGCTGCTGAGACAGACCTGCTTTAAAGATCTGCACTTACAGGCCACCAAGGGTTAAATGTACTGACCTAGGCTTGCCAGAAGCTCCACGGGCACTGCTACCAGCGGGAGAACATCTAAACAATAAGAACTGCTGTTTCTTTAGTCCTTGCAGAGTTTCTCCTGTTTCCTCCTGGCACTGTGAGGTTGGCTTTGTTTGTTTTTTCTGCCAGTAGTGACATCACTTGCCTGTAGAGTTACAGAAACTGTTTCTATCAAAAAGAAATCATGAGTAGAATTTAGAACATGGGGCAGATATAGGCAGGAATTCTACCTAAGCTTAGCATATTAGAGTCTTGGGGTTTGGGTAATCTCAGGGTGTAAGATGTTGTTGATTTTGAATAAAAGACATGCAGCCTGTTTTTCCCAGTCCACTGGATGTTTTACTACCAGGCAAGAACATCCCCTTTCTGCTTGAGACCTAGAGCAGATATGTTTTCCCAGAGCTGTTGTGTGCTCCGGAGCAGTAAAGTCCAGTGGGATGGGTTCCACATCCTCAGGTACTGTGCCTCCCCACCCATTTCATATTATAAGTGAACATATTTTACTCTTGTGTGTTCTGATTGCACTCAGGAAGCTCTGCCATTCCAGATAGGAATTGTGGAAACACCCAGGAGCTGTCTTTCAGCAATTAGGAGTCCAGCAGTCAGCTCCTGGTGATGATTCTGTGATTTCTGGACACTGCTCTGTGCTAGGAGACGCCAAAAAGCATCAGCCCCACACTGCAGTCATTTCCTTCAGAGGACAAGATGACAAATAGGGACATCACTCTGAAATCTGCTTTCCTGGGAGCTGTCACCTACTGCCCTTCTCTCTGGTACCACCAGAATTAGACATGACTAAAAATGTGGTGGTCTCCCTGAAGATTAATCCCTCTCTGATTTATCAGAAGCAATGTGTATGCAGCTAAAGAACACAGAACTGAGCTCCTGTCAGCACACAGCAAAAACATGTGCAAGTGGTGGCTGAGAGATTCCACACAATCTTCAGTTCCTCAGAGTGGTGCTTCTGAGAGGCTCAGACTTTGTCCACCTGTTGACCACTCCCCTTACACCAAGCAAAAGGCTTTGGGAGCCAAAGCATAAAGAGGAAAGTCCCAGAAATTATTTTAACTCAACACCCACTGGGTGAGATTCCCAGGGAGTAAACATCTCTCACTCCTGAAGCACAAGCACCTGCAGTGCTGCTGTCTCACCACACCAAGGTCCTTCCTGCTGCTGTTCTGCACAATAACTGCCCTGCTTCCTGTCCCAGTGCTCCTCAGAGTTCAGATTTGGGGGCACTCTTGTTTAAAATCTATATCAATGATCTGGACAAGGGGATTGAGGCATTCTCAGTAAATCTGCAGATGACACCAAGTTGTGTGAGAGTGCTGATCTGCTTGAGGGCAGGGAGACTCTACAGAGGGACCTGGACAGGCTGGACCGATGGGCTGAGGCCAGTGAGATGAGATTCAACCAGGTCAAGTGGTGGGTCCTGTCCTTGGGTTGCAACAACTCCATGAACACTCTTAAGTTTGTGGCTGGGTGGGTGGAAACTGCAGGGTAGAAAAGTACCTGGGGATGTTGATAGCTGGTTGAAGATGAGACAGTGTGTGCCCAGGTGGCCAAAAAGGCCATCAGCATCCTGGCTTGGATCAGCAATAATGTGACCAGCAGCACCAGGGCAGTGATTGTCCCTCTGTACTGAACACTGTTGAGGCCACACCTGTGTTCAGTTTTGGGTCCCTCACTGCAGGAAGGACATTGAGGTGCTGGAGCAGGTCCAGAGAAGGGCAGAGAAGCTGGAGGACAGTCTGGAGAGGAGCAGCTGAGGGACCTGGGGTTGTTCAGCCTGGAGAAAAGAAGACTGAGGGGAGACCTCCTTGCTCTCTACAACTCCCTGAAAGGTTTTAGTGAAGTGGGGGTCAGTCTCCTCTCCCAGGTATCATAGAATGGTTTAGGTTGGAAGTGACCTCAAAGCTCATCCAGTTCCAACCCTCCACCATAGGCAGGGACACCTCTCACTAGAACAGGTCACTCAAGGCCTCATCCAATCTGGCCTTGAACACCTCCAGGGAGAGAGCAGCCACAACCTCCCCAGTGCCAGTGTTTCACCACTCTCGCTGCAAAGAACTTAACATCCAGTTTCAATCTTCCATCTACCAGTTTAAACCCATTCTTCCTCATCCTGTCGTTACAATACATCATCAGTAGTCCCTCCCCAGCCCTCCTGTAGGCCCCCTTTCAGATACTGGAAGGCCACTCCAAGGTCTCCTGGAAGTCTTCTCTTCTCCAGGCTGCAGAGCCCCAACTCTGTCCTCATAGCAGAGGCGCTCCAGCCCTCTGATCATCTAGTTCTATCATCAAGTGACAGGACCAGAGAAATGGCCTCAGGTTGTACCAGGGGAGATTCAGGTTAGCTATTAGGAAAAAAAAAATCTTCACTGAAAGAGTGGTCAAGCTTCCCCTGGGGAGATGGCTAAAACTCCATTCCTGGAGGTATTTCAAAGATGCAGAGATGTGGTGCTGAGGTACATGGTTTAACACCAGACTTGGTAAGAGTTACATAATGATTGGACTGGATCTTAGAAGTCTCTTCCAACCCAAACAACTGTAGGATTGTATAAAAACAACAAAAAAGTGTCTGTGTGCAGGAACTTGCCTCCTCTGATGTTGATTTGTAGTGTAGCTTAGGCTTAATGAAAGTTCATTTCAAACAGCTTTTAAGGCTGGATTGGGAGATCCAGGCTTATTTCCATACCTGGAAATCCAGTGGCCTCTGCAACTTCATTTATGGCACATAAACACTATGAAATCAAATACATCTTGGTTATGTGCAGTTGTGTTTATTCCAAATCCAGCTCCAGCTCCAGGTTTGGCAGTGCCTGCTGAAGGATGCGGATGGTGGTTTCCTTCTCTCTTATTCCAGGAAGGTCACTCAGATACAAATATTGAAGGTTCCTATAAATATTTAAAAAACAGTCAGCAACTACTATTTAACTAAGAAATTAGACAAAGTATCCAGTTTTGGAGCTCCCATTACAAGAAGGATGTGGATGTGCGGGAGCATGTCCAGAGAAGGGCCACTGGCATGCTCAGAGGGCTGCAGCAGCTCTGCTATGAGGACAGAGTGAAGGAGTTGGGGCTATACAGTCTGGAGAAGAAGAGGCTCCCAGGTGACCTTCTTGTGGCCTTCCAGGATCTGAAGGGGGCCTACAAAAAAAGCTGGGGAGGGACTCTTTAGGCTCTCAGGGAATGACAGGACTAGGGGGAATGGAGTAAAGCTGAAGATGGAGAAGTTCAGACTGGCTGTGAGGAGGAAGTTGTTGAGCATGAGAGTGGTGAGAACCTGGAATGGGTTGCCCAGAGAGGTGGTTGAGGCCCCATCTCTGGAGGTGTTTAAGGCCAGGCCGGATGGGGCTCTGGCCAGCCTGATGTAGGGTAGGGTGTCCCTGGCCATGACAGGGGGGTTGGAACTAGATGCTCCTTGTGGTCCCTTCCAACCCTGACTGATTCTATGATTCTATTATTCTAACATAGTTATTTTGAGTATTTTACTTGTTCTAATGGAAGTGTTTTTTTTTGTCTCAAGTGGGTGCTGGAAGTTGTTAGCTCCCCATGAGTTCATCCCTTCTACAGGGCTCAAAAAGAAATGGTGGACGTCACAGTGCTGCCTTTATAGCACACAGTACTTAGTAATTTCAATACCAATTAAGTAAAATATAATATAATATTGAATGTCTTTAACAATAAATTTTTGTAGGATGAAGTCCAAGTCACCACATCACCCATCTGTAGATGTTTATTAATTCTGTGTAACACCAAATAGTTCTGACTTTCTTTTAAGGTTGTGATTCAGCGAAGCACCTATGGACATGCTTCAGAGGTGCACAGCATCCACCTGCTTCCCATGGCTGAGCTCTGAGCTCTGCCCTAAGACCTTCTAACGCCACACCAAGCACAAGATAACTGACAGGAAGCAGTGTGAGGTGTAAGAAAGACAAAATTATAGGACACTCATTAACCCTGCCCTGAAAAACAGTGGCAGCATCAGGACCAGGAGCAGAAACTAAGGTCTTTGTTGGTTTCACCTCTTGTGCCAAGATAAAAGGAAGCCATGAACATTCACTGCTCCTGCAGAAGTTGTGTCAACAAAGAGCATGTGTCCTGCTCTAGCTTGTGCAGCAATCAACCGTGCATAAGTGACTTCAAGTGGAAATGGAGATGCTGTCCTCAACTCTGAGGATAGGAGCACAACTATGGATTCATGTACCGCAGTCAGTGATTCTGGTGTCCTCAGCTACAGGTCTCAGGGCTACACATCTCCCTGGCACCTTAAAAGGCTGATTGATATGTGTGTGTTAATTCATAGCTTCAGAGCTATCCACCACACTGTCTTCACTCATGCTTGAAGGAACATCTCCTGTGGTGGCAGTGCCATTCCCCCCAGGCTGTCACCCAATTTAGTCTCCAAACCACCCCATACCCCCACACCTGTCTGCAACAGTCAATGAACACTCAGACTTCAGCCCTTCCAAGCAGCACAATCCCAAAAACACAGGGTGGGAACAGCTGGGAAGCAAAAGGATCTCAGCAGCTCACGTACGTCAGCTTGTGAAGCGCAATGATGCCTTTATCTGTGACATTCCCACAGGAAATAATCCACAGTTGAAGGAGACTCTTCTGGAGGTTCTTTGTCTCACTGAGCCTCTGCAGGCACTGGTCTTGGATGTAAATACACTTCTGCAGCTTGATTTCTGTAACATGCTCAAGACCATCTGGAGACACAAGAAAGTATTTAGGTCAGCAGAGCAGGAACAACCTGTACTGTTCTCCGTGTAGCAATCACCTCCAAAACCACACAGCAAGGTGCTCCTTGATACAGTAACTCACAATGAAACTCCAAAGTCCCTTTTGCAGGACTTCAAACAGATGAAAACTCCTGAGGTTTCTATCCTTTTGGTGAGATGCTAAGAGCAAGTAACAAGAAAACTTTGCAGGTTTGGATGACTTTGACATAGGAACCTACCAATAAAGGAAATTCAAGGTCCTCTGCCAAGGACTCCTTGTTATTTAGAGGAGACCTGAAACACATTTAATCTCTTACTGTGTAAGAAACTGAGAACTTGCCTTTTTTTTTTTTCCTTCTTCTTTCACCCTCTCCTTCCTCTCCCCTTTTCTCCTCCCTTTTCCCCCTTTTTTTCCTTCCCCCCACCACCCCTTTTTTTCCCTCCACTTTGAAGACATTAATGCAAGGAGAACAAGCAGTATGACAACTTCACAGACACTAACCCCACTTGGTTTAGAAGAAAAACAGTGTTTAAAGTAGAGCATTATCCTACCAACTCTGAGGAACTGCTGAATATTTGCAGAGACATTTTGAGGGAAAAAAAGCCCAACCAAAAACCCAAACTCAAATTCTATGAGAGAATGATGCAGTTAATTCATATTTTGATGTGACTGAAAGAAGTGAGAGCATTCGGTACAATCTTGGCACATCTACATTACCTAAATAGTCAAATCCTCTGTACATGATGCAGGAGTCCATGGCATGAATTGCTTCGATCTTGTATTTGCCCAAGGGTCCTGTGGGGAGGCCGTTGTAGTCCTGCTGCCATTTCTGGTGGCCCTGATAGCGCACCAGGGCACCACATCGCAGCAGCCACTCTGAAGCTGCCCTGTCAGGGCCAACAGCCTGTATACGTTCATAGTCCACTCTGCCAAGACACAAAGAGTATTTACATGGTTTCTGCAATGTGGCAGATTCATTGTCCTGATGATAATACTTGGCCAGGGACACCTTCCACAAGCCCCATTCAATCTAGCTTTGAACACTTCCTGGGCTGGGGCATGTACCACTTCTCTGGGCAACCTGTTCCGGCATCTCACCCAGCCTCACAGTGAAGAATTCCTTCCTTAAATCTAATCTAAATCCTTGGATCCATTCAGGACAAGGATATCTTTCTTAGTCTGGCGAGAAATGCTGAGTGAAGCAGAGACCTGGAAGAGGCTCCTGTGTGGTTGAGCTTTCCGGTCCCATTACAGCAACCAGGTGAAACCCTTTCCAGAGTCAGAAGAGAGATGGCAAAACTATTAGTGACTGGCAAAGTTAAGGGCAAAGTGTCACAAAGAAAGGTTTTATCTTTCTAGAAGTAAGCACAGAACCCTTGTGTGACATGGTAAATCAAACCCACAGAATGGTCCCAGTTGGAAATCATGCTTTCTAAGTAAAGGGGGCATCGTTTTGCTGCAAGTTGAAATGCAGTTGAGGGTCAAAGGAATACAGGCGTTCAGGGAGAGAATCCACATTGGCAGCTTGATTTGACCACCCTAGGGAAAGGAGCAAAGCACACAGCTTTTTCTGGCAGTTCTGGCTGGACACAGGTAAGGAATGGTCCCTGCCGAGCATCAACATGCAACCTGGGGTGAAAGAGCAGCGCTGAGAACAGAAAACGTTCTCCACACTCCCGAGACTTAATTCTCCTGCCTCAAACACAGCGCAGTGGATACATGGGACCTTGGCTGTCTCCGCACAAAGCGACTCCCTCTTACTTGTTGAACACGGCATTCAGCCATCCCCAGAAGCGTCTGCAGGCACCCGGCGCCTTACTCAGGCTGCACCCCGGCTGCACGAGTTTTCCCAACAGCACCATGCTCTTGAGGAAAAAGAGAGAGGGGGAAAGGACACGTTACCGGAGCCCCAGCTCCTCCCGTGAGCAGGACACGCTTCCCGCCCAAGGCCTAACCAGCAGGCGTGACAGCTGCAAGAGAAGCCCAGGGCATTAGCGCCCTGAGGGCAGCCCTTACCCCTCCCGCCTCAGACTTCGCCCCGCCCGGGGACCTCACCTCGCCACCACCCTCCCGGGATCTCCTCCCGCCGGGCTGCCTCTAAGGGCCAAGCATACGAACCGTGCGCGGAGGTTGGGCCAACCCGGCCCGGCCCAGCCCAAGCCACCCTTCACCGCCGCCGCGGAGCGGGCACGGAGGAGGAGCCGGGCCCGCTGTCTTCCCGCCTCCAAAATGGCGGCGGCGGCGGCGCTGCGGCGAAGGGCGGGTGGCAGCGGGGCCGTGGCGCTGTGGCGGGCCCAGCGCCGCCAGCGCAGGTGAGCCCGCGGGGAGGGAACAGGGAACGGCCACGGCTGAGCGCCGCCGCCGCCTCCTCCTCCTTCTCCTTCTCCTCCTCCTCCCCGGCCTGGGCACTGCCCGCGCCCCTCAGCGCTTCCCTCTCGGCGTGGAGGGCGGCCCTGAGGGGATGCGGTAAGCTTACGGCCCGTGTCTGTCTCCGCGCAGCACTTTCGATGTGGCGGTGGTGGGCGCGGGAATCGTGGGGCTGGCCTCAGCCCGAGAGCTCGTCCGGCGGCACCCCTCGCTCGCCTTCGCTGTTCTGGAGAAGGAGAAGGAGCTAGGTATGGTGTCGGGGTGGCTTCCTGAGCCGTGTGTTTGGGGTTACCAGAAGTCGGTCGGTCTGAGATCCTCACTGAAGCACACGCTCGCAAAAAAAAACAACCATGTTTCACGGACATATCTAAAGGGAACCTCACTGCTTTGGAGGAGGAGCAGGGAAAGAGCATCTGCCCTGAACATGAGCCAGCAGTGTGCCCAGGTGGCCAAAAAGACCAACAGCATCCTGGTCTGAATCAGCAATAGTGTGGCCAGCAGGGCCAGGACAGGGATTGTCCTCCTGGACTCGGCACTGGTGAGGCTGCATCTCAAATACCGGGATCGGTTTTGGGGCCCTCCTAGAAAGACATTGAGGTGCTGGAACATGTCCAGAGAAGGGAAACAAACGTGGTGGAGGGTCTGGAGAACAGGTCTGGTGAGGAGTATGTAAGGGAGCTGGGCTTGTTCAGCCTGGAGACAAAGGAGGCTGAGAGGAGATCTCACTGTTCTCTCCCTGAAAGGAGGCTGGAGCCAGGTTGGAGTTGGTCTCTTCTCCCAAGGAACAAGTAATAGGACAAGGGTGAAAAACTCAAGTTGCACCAGGGGAGGTTTACGCTGAACTGCAGAAGAAACTTCTTCGCAGAGTGATTTGCCATTGGAATAGGCGGCCCAGGGAGGTGGTGGAGTCGCTGTCCCTGGAGGTGTTGAAGAAAAGACTGGATAGGGCACTTAGTGCCATGGTCTGGTTGATTAAGTGTTACAAATATGTGTAGGGGCAGTGTCAGGAAGACTGAGCCAGGCCCTCCTCGATGATGTCCAATGACAGTGGGTGCAAGGTGAAGCACAGGAGTTCCACATGAACTTTTTTCACTGTGAGGGTGACGAAACACTGGAATAGGCTTCCCAGAGAGTATTTGTGGAGTATTCCCTGCAGAGGTTCAAAACCCTCCTGGACACATTCCTGTGTGACTTGCTGTAGGTTATCCTGCTGTGGCAGGAGGGTGGGACTAGAGGATCTTGTGAGGTTCTTCCAGCCTCTAACATACTGTAACATAACATAACATTCTGTAATGCTGTGAAGGGGTTCTCAGAACACTGGAACAGGCTTCCCAGGCAGGTGGATGAATTTCCAGCCCTGGAGGTGTTTAAAAGCTGCAGAGATATGTTGAGTCATGTGTCCACTTCTGGGCTACTCAATTCAAGAGAAGTGTTCTGGAAGGTATCCAGAGAATGGCGATGAAGCTGGTGAGGGGCCTGGAGCAGAGCCCTGTGAGGAGAGGCTGAGGGAGCTGGGGGTGTGCAGCCTGCAGAAGAGGAGGCTCAGCGGTGACCTCATTGCTGTCTACAGCTCTCTGAAGGGAGGCTGTAGCCAGGTGGGGTTGATCTCTTCTGCCAGACAACCAGCAACAGAACGAGGGGACACAGTCTCAAGTTGTGCCGGTGGAGGTTAGGAGGAAGTTGTTAGCAGAGAGAGTGATTGGCATTGGAATGGGCTGCCCAGGGAAGTGGTGGAGTCGCTGTGCCTGGAAGTGTTCAAGCAAAGCCTGGATGAGGCACTTAGTGCCATGGTCTGGTTGTTTGGCTAGGGCTGAGTGCTAGGTTGGACTGGATGAGCTTGGAGGTCTCTATCAGCCTGGTTGATACTATGAGGGATGTGGTTTAGCACCAGCCTTGGTAGAATTAGATAATGGTTGGACTTGGATCTTTTACCAGACAGAATGATTGTGTGGTTCTGTCAATGGCTAACTCAAGACCTGTGAGCCCATGGTCTCAGTTTCCATGGTCTCAGTTTAGCTCCATCAGCAGGCCATGCATTACTCTGAAGGTCTGAAGGAGCTTTTTATTTCCCAGACATGGTGAACACAAAATCTTCAGTTGTGTGAGTGCAAGGCAGGAAACACCTTCGGGAGTCAGTATTTTAAAAGGGAGAACCTGCCCAAATTACTAAAGCGGAAGTGTTTGTGGTATTTTTCCCCCCTATTTGACGTAGTTACAAGGAGGAAATAGCAACCTAATGCTGTTGGAATGGGAATTGATTGGCCTGTAGATGTAGCTCTTGGAGGAAAAACTTGTGATCTTTTTTTCCCCTTGTCAATTCAAAACACTATAAGCTGTGATGGTTTATTATTAACTTGGTTTTGCTGTGCTAGTAGTTTCATAGCCTTTTCAGACAGAGAGAGGAATTGTGTTTGCACTGCAGTTCCCTTATTTTAGCATTTCTTGTAGCACTGATTTAGGGTAGAATCACAGAATTAACCAGGTTGGAAGAGACCTCTATGATCATTGAGTCCAACCTATCACCTAACGCTTCTAATTAACCCATGGCACTAAGTGCCTCATCCAGCTTCCTTTTAAACACCTCCAGGGATGGTGGCTCCACCATCTCCCTGGGCAGCCTATTCCAATGCCAATCACTCTTTGTATGAAGATTTCTTCCTAATGTCCAGCCTAAACCTGCCCTAGCACAGTTTGAGACTATGTCCTCTTATTCTGGGTGTCTTCAAATTGCTCAAATCAAGGTGTGAACCAATGCTGAGAATGTGTATTTTAATAACATATTTTTCTGTCTCTTTAGCTCATCACCAGAGTGGACACAACAGTGGTGTGATTCACAGTGGAATCTACTACACACCTGGATCTCTGAAAGCTAAGCTGTGTGTGCAGGGTGCAGCCCTTTGCTATGAGTACTGTGACCAGAAGGGAATACCCTATAGACAGTGTGGGAAGGTATAGAGCTGCTCTGTCTTCTTTCTTCACCTGTGGAAACTGAGGATGTATTATGGATCACAGGATGTCAGGGGTTGGAAGGGACACAAAGAGATCATCGAGTCCAACCCCCCCTGCCAGAGCAGGGCCATACAATCTAACTCAGGTCACACAGGAACACATCCAACAGGCTTTGGAAGGCTCCGGAGAAGGAGACTCCACAACCTCTCTGGACAGCCTGTGCCAGTGCTCTGGGAGCCTTCCAGGAAAGACGTTCCCCCTTGTGTTGAGCTGGAACCTCCTGTGCTGCCACTTCCATCTATGCTCCTTGTCCTGTCCCAGGGAGCAAGTGAGCAGAGCCTGTTCCCTGCCTCCCCAGCCCCCAGCCTTCAGATGTTTATAAAGATTGATTAAATCCCCTCTCAGTCTTCTCTTCTCCAGACTAAACAGCCCCAGGTCCCTCAGCCTCTCCTCATCAGGCAGTGCTCCAGTCCCCTAATCATCCTCGTAGCCCTCCACTGGAGTCTCTCCAGCAGATCCCTGTTCCTTTTAAACTGGAGAGCCCAAAACTGAAGGCAGCATTCAAGATGAAGTCTCATCAGGGCAGAGTAGGAGAACCTCCTTTGGTCTGCTGGACACACTCTTTGATACACCCCAAAATCCCATTGGCCTTCTTGGCCACAAGGGCACATTGCCGTCCCATGGATGTTATCCACCAGGACTCCCAGGTTGTGATGGTTTGGGTATTAC